>CAJNDS010002471.1:72500-75000 GCA_905221605.1 Symbiodinium natans | reverse complement strand
AGTCCAATCATTCAATTGTGCTTCTCCAGCCCTGCATTCCCCACAGAGCATTGAAGCTCTAAACGCAGAACGCTTGAATTGCAGCTTAAACAAACCTAACCCCAAGCGCTCTGATATAGTTCACGGCAGGCCTGGCCTGTCTACGCCGCGCCCTCCCGCGAGTCGCAGGGTCGACGCGCCATGAAGGTGAGCCTAAGGTTTAGTGGGGCGTGGCGTGGCAGGCTGTTAGAGGTTACGCAACTTGCGAAAAAGCCTTTTGAAAGCTTTCTGCACCGTTTAAAAGGAAACCTTGGTTTTAGCAATGCTTTGCATGAATTCGCTCTCAAAGTTCATGGACAACTCCCAAATGTCCATGGTTGCTGGAACTATACGTCCGAGTGCCCAATTGGTGTCGCCAATGCTTTGCATGAACCTAGAACTGCGCCTGCTATGTACCTTGGTTTCTTTGGATGAGTCTCGATTGAATGCACGATTCCCTTAGCTCATCTCAGACAACCTCGCAAACTGCTTTGTGATGCTTATCTGCTTATGTCTGATGCTTTCTCAACTGTTCGATACCTACGTATGCCATCACGACTTGACATGGGGCTGTACGAGAACAAAAGACTCAATGTAGAATCAGGACCCCAATAAGGTACCCTATACAACAGACATGCAAGATGCATCATTTCAATACCAAAATCTAGTCTGTAATGTTTCACGAAAGCACGAAGTACCGAACATATCATGTATAGTATGCATATTGTATATGAATTATATAAATTATTGGCATCGCCAATGCTTCCATGAATTTGGAGAGCGAACTTATTGGAAGCACGTGAAAAGGTATATTATTTTTCATTGTTATTACTTTTTTGTGGGTTTATACATATGTATATAGATACTATCTAAAATCGAGCATAAACAACATGGAATTTCACAATTTTGAATAGATATAGAATACGTTATATAATACCAAAACCTTTTTATGCACCAAAAACACAACCTACAATTGTCAGAAGCACATGTTGTACGGTATGTTTTGCATGGTACAGAATATTATACATATATGCATGAAGCAACAGATTTGTGTATGTACATTTACCTATAATACATTGTATAAAATACGTACACTTTATACAGCTAAGAAATATACCACGAAATACATCTGTAATTTGACTAATAATTAAAAAGAGATGACACCATGAAAATGGCATAATCCTTCAAAACCATGTGACTGTATGAGCCCTTTCCAAGACCATCATGTCACGCGAGCATTGTGTTTGCAAATGGGGGGGGGGGGTCTGCTCCCCCTAAACCCTAAACCCTAAACCCTAAACCCTAAACCCTAAACCCAAAAACCCTAAACCCTAAACCCTAAGGGCAGCTGACCTTGGGATGTTGGCGGTTCCTATTCCCTTATTCCACACTCCTCTGCAGATTTATACGGCCCTCTCCGCAGCTTTAGCTAGCAAAGTGCTTTAAGTTGTGCCTGGGAAGATAGCATCCGACCGAAACCCTAAACCTGAAACCCTCCACCCTAAACCCTAAACCCTAAACCCAAGAGCACCGCAGCTGCGTGCAGGACGGCGAAGTCGTGGAGCAGGTTGCCCTCGATCCTTCGGGCGCGGGCTGGGTACAGCACCAGGCAGTTTAGGGTTTAGGGTTTAGGGTTTAGGGTTTAGGGTTTAGGGTTTAGGGTTTAGGGTAATCCCGAAAGCCAAGCCGGTCTTGGGCTTGGGCAGGGGCTGTCAGAAAGTTACGAAGCCCTAAATCCGAGCACCTGTCTGACCCTTGGGGACCACATGAACTCTAAAATTGGGGTCAGATACCCATTACTACTATAATTCCTATTAAGGTATATGAACCATAAACCCTTTTAGGGTTCATTTCGTCCCCAAGGACTTATACCTCCACATTTGAAGATTTTTGTTCGTCGAGAAGCCCGCCGGAAGACTACTTTCCATTGCGGGGGTTTTCGTATGGGCCAATACCACCACATTAAAAACAAAAAAACGGGCGGGGGGGGGGGAGGGGGCGTCAAAAATCTGTCGGCAGTTTGCTTGCTGAGCTGCGAAGCTACAGCACCTCAGGGATCTGCAGCCTATTTTTTTTAATAGAGAATCATTACATTGCCGTGGTCTCATTATTGGGGCGCCCTGCCTTTCTGCGGGGGGGGGGGGGGGGGGGGGGGGGCACCAATTAAACAGCTGCTCGGATTAAACCCGAAGCCGACGGTTAAACCCAAAAATCTGAGACCGCCAATCAGATCCCGACACTTCCCATACATGGGACCCCTTAGCCACATGAAAGAAAGAGCGAGAATGAGAGCGAGAGAGAGAGAGAGAGAAGGGTGAGAAGGGCGGCCTCCACCCATACACCCCCCCCCCCTCACGGCAAGCCCCAACTCTGTTTTATACCTTGAACCACCTCCATCTCGGCGAATCTTCGGAAAGCCCCCAACCCTGAGCACGAAACCCTTCGTTTTCAACTTGAATGTACAAAAAGGAAATGCGCCAGG
>CAJNDS010002471.1:10000-67500 GCA_905221605.1 Symbiodinium natans | reverse complement strand
CCCTCTGCGGGTTTCGGCGTGGTCGCAGTGCTAAAACCGTCGTTTTTTTATGTTTCTTTGTGTCCGCGGACAACCCTCTGCGGGTAATCGCCGGGTCGCGGCGCTAAAACCGTCGTGTTTGGTACTTTTTTTCGTGGCCGCAGACAACCCTCTGCGGGTTTCGGCGTTGGCGCAGTGCCAAAACAATCGTGTTTTTGCATTTTGTGACATACAAACGTAACCCCTCTGCGGGTTTCGGCGTTGGCGCGGTGCCAAAACCATCGTGCTTTTGCGTTTCTTGACATGCAAACGTAACCCCTCTGCGGGTTTTCGCGTGGTCGCGGCGCGAAAACCGTAGTGTTTTTGCGTTTTTTTGTCGACTTGTGTAGTACAGACGTAGTACGCCGGGGACTTCCGTGGCTGGACGATCGACTTTTGTAGTACAAACGTAGTACGCCGCGGACACGCGGAGCTTCCGTGGCTGGAAAGTCGACTTTTTGTAGTACAAACGTAGTATGCCGCGGACACGCGGAGCTTCCGTGGCTGGAATGTCGACTTTTGTAGTACAGACGTATAGTACGCCGGGGACACCCGGAGCTTCCGTGGCTGGAAAGTCGACTTTTGTAGTACAAACGTAGTACGCCACGGACACGCGGAGCTTCCGTGGCTGGAAAGTCGACTTTTTGTAGTACAAACGTAGTACGCCCGCGGACACGCGGAGCTTCCGTGGCTGGAAAGTCGACGTTTGTAGTACAGACGTATAGTACGCCGGGGACACCCGGAGCTGCCGTGGCTGGAAAGTCGACTTTTTGTAGTACGCGGACACGCGGAGCTTCCGTGGCTGGAAAATCGACTTTTTGTAGGTACGCCGGGGACACCCGGAGCTTCCGTGGCTGGAAAGTAGACTTTTGTAGTACAAACGTAGTACGCCGCAGACACGCAGAGCTTCCGTGGCTGGAAAGTCGACTTTTTCTAGTACAGACGTAGTACGCCGCGGACGCCCTGGGCGTCTGAAAACACCGCATCGCAAATACCATGGTCCCCGAATTCGCTGTTTCCAAAACCATCGCAAACACCATGGTCCCCGAATTCGCTGGTTCCAAACGCATGGCGAATACCATGGTCCCCGAATTCGCTGCTTCCAAAAGCATCGCAAAAACCATGGTCCCCGAGTTCGCTGTTTCCAAAACCATCGCAAGGAGTTTCCGTGGCTGGTTCCAAAACCAACGCAAATACCATGATCCCCGAATTCGCTGGTTCCAAAAGCATCGCAAATACCATGGTCCCCGAATTCGCTGTTTCCAAAAGCATCGCAAATACCATGGTCCCCGAATTCGCTGGTTCCAAAAGCATCGCAAATACCATGGTCCCCGAATTCGCTGTTTCCAAAACCATCGCAAGGAGCTTCCGTGGCTGGTTCCAAAACCATCGCAAATACCATGGTCCCCGAATTCGCTGGTTCCAAACGCATGGCAAATACCATGGTCCCCGAATTCGCTGCTTCCAAAAGCATCGCAAATACCATGGCCCCCGAATTCGCTGTTTCCAAAACCATCGCAAGGAGCTTCCGTGGCTGGTTCCAAAACTATCGCAAATACCATGGTCCCCGAATTCGCTGGTTCCAAAAGCATCGCAAATACCATGGTCCCCGAATTCGCTGTTTCCAAAAGCATCGCAAATACCATGGTCCCCGAATTCGCTGTTTCCAAAACCATCGCAAATACCATGGTCCCCGAATTCGCTGGTTCCAAAAGCATCGCAAATACCATGGTCCCCGAATTCGCTGCTTCCAAAAGCATCGCAAATGCCACGGTCCCCGAATTCGCTGGCTCCAAAAGCATCGCAAATACCATGGTCCCCGAATTCGCTGGTTCCAAACCATGGCAAATACCATGGTCCCCGAATTCGCTGGTTCCAAAACCATCGCAAATACCATGGTTAATGATTTCGCAAAATCACATGGTGCTCCAATGCCGGGCGTGCGAAAACATCGCAAATTTCATGGTTATTTAATTCCCGGCGTGCGAAACTCACTTCGGTCAGATTTCACTGTGCTTCTCTGCTCTTTGAAGCTCCAAGGTCTTCTTGCCAACCTCGCTCTTCTGTCCTTTTTTCTTTGAAAGGCGCTCTGGAGTGTGAGCTTGGACTTCAGAGCGACTGCCCTCATGGCTGACGGCTCTCGCGGAAGATGTTTTTGTCTTTTCTTTCATAGCATCGCGTTGACAGGACGTGCGCAGCCGAGTCGGGTGCATGCAAGTGAAGTTCATACAGTTCAAGTCCGTTTACTTCAGATCTATTGAATGCCAATGAAGTGTATAGAGTTGACCACAAGTGCATGGCATTCAACTCAACACACTTGAGTGCCATGCAGTTCGAGTGCATACACGTCCAGTATACAAGTGCAGTATACAAGTGAGTATGCAACCATATAAGTGCATACACTTAAGTGCATACACTTGTCCAAGTGCATACAGTTCGAGCGCACAGAGTCAAGTGCATAGACTCAACGCACCGTAAATCGATGCTTTCGGGCCAATCGTCTTCTAGTTTCTTTTACACGGCTGTTTTATGGGGGGTTCTAGGGCCTAGAATAGCCTTAAAACCCTTAAAGAAAGGGCTTTTATAGGGCTGTTTATCGGGTTAGAGGGCCTAGAATAGCCCATCCTGGCAAGCCAAAAACAGAGAGCGCGCCCAGGCAATGGGCCAAACATGAGCCTCGCCTGCCAGGGCCAAGGGTCTAAAAGGGTTAGGGTTTAGGATTTAGGGTTTAGGGTTGAAAGGGTTTAGGGTTTAGAGGATTAGGGTTTAGGGTTTAGGGTTTAGGGTTTAGGGGGGGGGGTGTGGATGTACCTTTATTGCGGAGTTCTAAAGGCTTCAGCACTTCTTTTTTTTAAAGTTGCCCTTAGGCTATGAGGACCCCGTAGGAATGTGCACGTGGCTGAGCACGATTTGGCTCATGCGACACAAGTTCCTTACTTAGTGTACGAGCGTACTCCACGGCGTGTGAGTGTGCGCGCACTGTTCGGAGAATTCCGCGTGTCTTCCCTAGGTCGGAAGTCCTACGCCCAAAGTGTGACTGCACTTGCCATGTACTGAAACCCATGCTAGAAAACTTCGCAGGCGATTGCGAGCGAAGTCACCCTTGTTCCTAAGTCTCTTGACTAACCTCGTCTTGGCAGCACAGTACTACCCAGTACCATTTTCTTTGTTGGCTATTGGGCTCCCTTCTAAACTAGCCAACCCCAAAACAGGGGTACCCTTACTTCTAGGTAGGCCCTTGACACAATTTATGATTTCCCTTATTTGGCTTAGGAGGATCACATTCAGGACTATTTGTTCAAGAAGGGTTCTATGGGCCATCCAAGACTATAATTTTGCTACTGGGCTATCAATAAACCCTAAACCCTAAACCCTAAACCCTAAACCCTAAACCCTAAACCCTAAACCCTAAACCCTAAACCCTAAACTCTCTCTCTAAACCCTAAACCCTAAGGGATGCCTCCATATGCTCCCTGCGTTTGAAGCTCCCAGGCTGGTCAGCACGGAGAGTGCAGCGGCAGGGGTCTTGCGCTGGCCGTTTGCTTGCAAGCCTAGGGTTTAGGGTTTAGGGTTTAGGGTTTAGGGTTTAGGGTTTAGGGTTTAGGGTTTAGGGTTTAGGGTTTAGGGTTTAGGGTTTAGGGTTTAGGGTTCAGGGTTCAGGGTTCAGGGTTCAAAGTTCAAAGGGTTTAGGGTTCAAACGGTTCAAATGGTAAAACGGGTTCAAAGGGTTCAAAAAATGCTTGCTTGATTGTTTGGATTTACAGTTCGAAGGCTGCGATCCAGGCATTGACCAGAATCAATCAAAGCTTGTGACAAGGAGCAAGGCTTGTACTGACACTGGGGGGGGGGTGGCCGGCTTAAGTAGGGCCTATTGGGAAGCTGTATCTCTGGTGTTCAAGGTTATGTTCGCCAGCATCGGCTTAACATAACGACAACCGGTGTGATGTCTACGACGACAGCTTGAAAGTTGCACCCATGCGAGACAGACACCCTCCTTCGCACGAAATGAGAACATTCCCGTCATTGCTCTCCAACAACAAGACGGTCTGATCTCTTCTAACGATATGTGAGAGTCCATGCGAAAGGAAACAAGCGAGCCCTTGCATTTCTTTAGCACGTCTCCTCCTCTTAATGTGACACAACCAAGACCCTATAAGACAAGAAACGCCATCTTCCTGTCAGTTCAAATGATCGAAATCTTAGATACTTCACCTGCAAGACATGAAAAACACACTCGGCAAGGTGAAAGGCCTGCCCTGACACTGTTGTGCAAAAAGAGTGAACAGAGGTGTGCCTCCCAAACATCAGCAGAGATTTTTCCTCTCACGCAGTAATGGAGATGGAGGTAGAGGAGCAAACTGAACAGGAAATAGTGGGTCTCCTACTAAACTACAGAGGAATCAGAGGTCTCAGCCTCTTCATGCAAGACCCTAAGCCCTAAACCCTCCTGTAGGGTCAGTCTGCAACAGTGTGCTTTCTGCATGCCCCGGTTCGCTTTCACATGCGGACGCGCGAAAACTTGGTAGCGAAGTTTAGGGTTCAGGGTTTAGGGTTTAGGGTTTAGGGTTTGGGGTTTGGGGTTTGGGGTTTGGGGTTTGGGGTTTAGGGTTTAGGGTTTTGCCTTCCCAGCGTCAGCGAATATTGTGTGGAGGACGTTGTCCACCACTGCTTGCATGTTGGCAGCCCTGGCCGACGTGCTTGCAAAGCAGTACGGAAACCATGATGGTTGTTGTGGCATATTGCCACAGCTTGGTTTGTGCTTTGGTCATGCTGTCGTACCTGCAAGACAGGAAGTGGCTGAAAAGTTGCTGTTGTGTGCAAGCGCTGAGTGACAGTCGCAGCGTTTTATGTTGGGGCCAAACAGTTGGTACGCTGCTTCGACGCGGCCACTTTCCCCATGCTTGCACGTGTTTTCCATAGCGAACGGGTTAGATTCCTAAGTTTGCAAAAAGACTCAGAGGGATTTACTTTTGTCAATCTGCATTGAGACCTTCAATGCCCGGATAGCCTACAAAGAGTGCAGAACGCTTAAAATTTCGTAAAATAAATACTTTGGTTAGAATGTTAAGGTTATGTTCAAACCTGCTATTACACTAGCCTAGACAGAATTCAAAGTTCACTGCGACTGGAATCTGCGAATCAGAATGAAAACCTTTTCCCGAAGCCCTGGCATGCATTGAGAGTGTTAGCCAAGATCGATTTGGAACGCGAGGTTGAATAAACCCTAAACCGCAAAGGCTCTCCAAATCAGGGTGGTGGGAGTCCGCTGGTGCGCGGGCTGGTGACATTGGGTAGTCGACAACATCACGATGTTTTCCTGGTATCTCCACACATTTTCGCATACTCTCGACACTGAAGCGGTCAGAGACCCCATCCCTGCACCTGGCAAAGTCAAGGTGCATCAAGAGCGAAAGTGGCAACAAGGCCATTGAGGTTGGCGTGATTCCGGCTGACAAAGCAGAAGAGGCAACCCGACAAGCAGGTTGCTGTTTAACCCTAAACCCTACAAACCCTATAAGCCCTGAACCCTAAACCCTGACCACCATGACGCATTGGTGCCTTCCCAAGCCGTTAGTGAGTAACGAGCTTGATGGAAGAGCTGTCCCCAACAAACATCAGTGTTGCTTCTCTACCAGTGATGAGACGGAGATCTTAACTGCGCTGCAGGATTTTGCACTCGAAACGCGCGCAAGTGAGTTCGGGAGCCACCCTAAACCCTAAACCCTAAACCCCTAAACCCTAAACCCTAAACCTTAAACCCTAAACCCTAAACCCTAAACCCTAAACCGCTCCAGCAAAACGGCCTTGCCCAGCCCAGGCCAACTTCCTCTTCGAAGGGTCCGACTGCGGGGTCAAGTCGAACGGGACTAAGGGCGGCTCCGACAAGACTGCTGCTCGGCGGCACAGAGGACATGAGGACATGGGGTTTTAGGGTTTAGAGTTTAGGGTTTAGGGTTTAGGGTTTAGGGTTTAGGGTTTAGGGTATGCTGAGGCTTGGGGTGTGAGCAGTGGGTCAAATGCTGACTAAGAAATTTTGACCTTCCTGCCTTAGTCAGAAACTTCCCGAGGGCTCGCACACAGGCGGTTGGAGAAGGTGCTCTTGATTCATGATTCATGCGTAAGATCGGGGGTGCTGATCAACACGGACATGGGTGCTGCGCATGTAGCCTCCAGTTTCAACCGTGGATTTTGCTGGGTTCACACTAGCCCCATGGCGTACTAGGTCACCTTGTTGATTCTTGATATGTTGCGTGATCTACATCCAGACCCCAGCCTTTGACGGTTGACCACCCTGGTGCGTTGGGAGCCTGAAGCCGCAAAAAATGCTACGCTGCTGAGGTCTTCGACATCTACATGAAGTCAGGACCTGAGCATCATCTCGACACGTCCACCCGAGCCCCGGAAGTCTTTCAACGTCGAAGGTGCCAAGAACTTCCGCTCTAATTCCCACCTCTCTCAGTCGCCCTGCCTGAAGGTACATTGAGGTCATCGCTGACCTCGACACTCGCGTGGCGAAGGCCCCTTCTCGAGCATCGGTGTACAGATTCTTCCTGGCGCGTTCACATCTCAAATGCGTCAATAGCCCGGGCCAAGGGATGGGCAACCCAAAACTGGGCGTGGCTTATAAGCTGGGATCTCCGTAGCAGCAGCATGACGATGCACTGCATGTGGCAGATGGAATGATTTCAATCTGCTTAAAGCTTCAGACGAACTGATTCCCAGGTTTGCACCTCTTTATATATTTTTTGTCGGTTTGTTGCTCTTGCTGCTACAAGCTGCATCGGCTGCTCTTGTTTTCACACTCGCGTCGAACCACCGGAGCCACGCAGACCATGGCTTCCCCCTCAATTTACACTCCTTCGCTCTTCGCGAAGAACTTCGACGCGCTGCCCAAGATCTATCGCTATGCCAAGGACAGCCTCTCCCCCAAAGAGCTTCTTGGTCATAGTTGGGTACCATTTTACATTTTTAGGGGTACTTAAACCCAAATAAGGAAAGTAAAAGTAAATTTTGGAATATTGTCCCAACCATGAACGAACCAGGCTTGAGGAGTGGAGAGCTGGCGTTGCTTGGGAGAATGAGCTGGACATGCAGAAGGAGCTACGCCTGCGACGTGAAGCAGTGTTCTGGAAGGATCCTTTGTGGTACTTTACTGTAACTTTAGATCCTTAGCCTTTTTGGGTTTATTGGGTTTCTTAATAAGGCAGCTAAATCTTTAATTGTTAGCTGCCCTTCTGAGTGTAGCCAAGGATCCTACGCTGGTCGACCTGGACGAACAGAGCCGCATGTGGGAGATTCTGCAGATGGGCTTCCAGCAAGTCGAAGACATCCTGGATGGCGCAAACCTTGGCCACTACTACGACTACTTCCTGGGAAAGGGCTTCTTCTATGGCGCAAGGATGCGCGGGATGTCGCGGAAATTTCTGGAAGAGAAGATGCCGGCGATCACCGACGCATATGAGAAGGAGCTGATCCTGGACGCTTGCGCCAATGCCTGCCGCGATGAGGCCATTCGCCTCTTTCCCTTCCGCTATGGCAACCCTGAGACTTGGTAGCCCCAGTGGTGCCCTTTACCCTTTTTTCTTTTGGTTATGAGTTATGGGTTCCCTTATAAAATAGCCAACCCAAAAAAGGGTGCCCTTGTTATGATATACTGGGCTACCAAGGAGACGCTGCTCCATGAATGCCACGAAGGCAGGCGCTTCCTGGATGAGAAGTTCACTCAAGGTTGGTTCGAGGATACCTTCCTGCTGACCTACCCCTTGGCCGTCAACGCCCATGAGACGGCCCACCAACTTCCGGAAAAGGACCGCCTCTCCATGGATGAGTGCGACTTCCTGGTTGCAGGCGCCGACACCACCGGGCGGGTGTACCTCTTCCCGCAGACGGACTCCGCTGACTCAAAGGTGCCTCCTTGCATCCGGAACGCGCAGATCCACCAGGGCGCGGTCTTGGACTTGGCGGTGGACTGGGAGAGAATGCGATCCGTTTCAGTGGGCTTGGGTGGAAAGCTGGTCATCTACGATCATACGAAGGACATGCCGTTGGAGACTCTGCACGTTGGATCAGCCTGCGGCCTCCCACCGCAGAGCGATTTTTGGAGCGCCCTGGATGCGGATTTCCAGCGAGGAAAGCTGGCCACCGGGCTATCCAGTGGCCACTTGCAGCTGGTGGATCTCGAGACAAGCAAACCAGTTCACATGATTCCTGGCCACGCTGCCATGGTGCGACGTGTGGCGGCGGACTGGAATGCAAACGAGCTCGTGTCCTGCTCCTACGACGGCTTCATCAAGCTCACCGACGCACGTACCACGAAGCCGATCCGGGAGCTACAGGGGAAGGGACAGTGGGACGCCATGGACGTGTCCTTCGACCAGCAGCTGGTTCTTGCAACTTCCAGGTTTGACTTCGCCACGATGCTTTGGGACTTGAGGAGTGGAGAGGTGATCCGCGAGTACGAACTGCCTGGCCATTGCCCCAACACGATCAACGTGGACTGGTGTACCATGACGGCGTGCACTGGTGCTGATGACGGCAAGGTGAAGATTTGGCAGTTGGAAACCGGGGAGGTGTCGCGGACCATCGGCTGCGAGCACTTCCTGACGCAGAGCTTGGACATCTGCTGGTCTCGTGGACTGCTCTTGACAGGGTCCTTCGACCACCAGTTCAAGCTCTGGGACGTGACTTCGGGGACCTTGCTGAAGCAGTTCGTCGAGCCCAAGCGCTGCCTGACACGAGTTCTTTTACAGTGAAGCGATCTGAAGGAGCAGACGGCCACGGAGGCCCAGAGTGGATTTTTTGGAGCCCATGCACCCAATCCAATTCGGCTCAAAGCGAGCTTCAGAAATTTGTTCAAGCAGGCGAGGGTACCACAGATTGCTCCAGAGTTTATAGGCCGGTGCTACTGAAACCAAGGCTGGGAGCAAAAGACTAGGGAACTTTGCTACCCTATCCCAATCCTAACCTAGCCTACCACTAGGTCATCATATCGTCATCGAGGGTGTCAAGGGTACTGCTACTAGCGGAGAGCTTGTCCCCTCGCCTGCATGGCACGTGATTTTTTGTGGTCAATGCCGAAGCAATCGAGGCTGGAGCCTCAACACCATCTCCCTTAAGAGTAGGGTTTGCTCCTGTTCCCTGCAGATAGCAGGATGCAGCAGCCCACCTTCCTTGCTGGGCTGGACGGGCCGCGCAAGGTTTGTGCAAAGGCATATGAAGGTGGCAGGGTAATCGGGTAATTGTTCCATGGACTAGGTTGGACAGCAAAATGAGCCGTCAGGCTTGGGCGCCCATCCAGTGCGTCGCAGCAGTGATCCAAAATCGCAAGCTGCCGCTGCTTCGGCAAGCTTGTCTGCCCACACCTCTCTCCACCTCTCACTTCTGTTGGTCGTGTGAGTGGTTTTGAATTCGAGACCGCATGCCCTGTCGCTGCGTACAATTTGCGCGGTCTGTGTCGCACGCTTCGAGTAACAGCACCCAGGAAACTCATCAAAAATCTGTGGGCAATGCGCGAAGCGCAGTGCTTTGCAGTGAGAGTTCATAATTGGTTGCATGCCACCTGCGTACATGATGCGCGGTCTGTATACCTGGTATACTCTGAGTAATCGAAGAATCCATGCAGGCCATCCCGCAGGAACTGCGCGAAGCGCAGCGCGTTGCGGTTGAGCGGAGCCCTGGCACAGCAGGTGCGGTACTGGCACCGGGGGCCCCGTGCCTGTAGTACGACTGAGCCTCCATCTTTGGCAGCCTGAAGCTATTGTGGTGCCTAGAACTTGCAACTGTGGAGTCTGCACAAATAATTAGTACTGAATGGTGTTGTGAGAGCTGTTTCATTATCATGCTGTCCAGTGCTTCACTGCCAGCTCGGTCGTTTCACAGAAAATCGAGAAGTGAGGCCCCGATCCAGCAGAAAATTTAGGAGTGCTCGTTGTGCAGCAGTAGCAGCAGTGGCAGGAGTAGCAGCAGCAGAAGCACATCTGACAGTGTGTGCCTGGCCTGGCATGTCCAAGCGTGAGCAAGTAAACCCTAAACCCTAAACCCTAAACCCTAAACCCTAAACCCTAAACCCTAAACCCTAAACCCTAAACCCTAAGCCCTAAGCCCTAAGCCCTAAACCCTAAACCCTAAACCCTAAACCCTAAACCGAAGTTGAGTGCAGGTAATGGTCGGCGATTCCAGAGAACAAATGGTGGAGGCTCGCAGGGTGCAACCCAGAATGTCGACCTAGGCCTCTGGTCAATTGTGCTTCTTTTCCTGCCTCCGTTCTTGCGAGCTTGCACGGATGTCGTGTTAGGGTTTAGGGTTTAGGGTTTAGGGTTTAGGGTTTAGGGTTTAGGGTTTAGGGTTTAGGGTTTAGGGTTTAGGGTTTAGGGTTTAGGGTTTAGGGTTATTTACGGTTTACGGTTTAGGGTTTCGGGTTTCGGGTTTCGGGTTTCGGGTGTACTTTTGTGGAGCTTGGAGAATCTTGTGCAGCCCAATGCCCCTGTAGTCTGCATCCGGACAGGAGGGCCGTTAGCTACAACTCTGGCCCTTTCGTAAAATGCACAGTATCTTCGAGTTGCAACGTAATTCTTGACAGAAAATGAACGGAATGCAGGCGGGCCCATTCTTAAGAATGGCCATATTTCATTCACATTGATGAAATCACTTCTGTCCGTAATTTGTGGCTTGGCACTTCCGAGCAAGTTCGAAGACTCAGGAAATCTAGCTTTAAGGATTAAGAGGCCTTTTGTCCAAACTCGTCTTAAAAGACTGTACCTGTGAAGGTGAAATCCCTGGACATCCCTTTCGAAGACGACGTGAAGCTGGCCTCTTGATTGAAGATGCTTGAAGTAGCAGCTAGCTCTACCTTGCGTGGCTTGAAGCCCCTAAACCCTAAACCCTCAACCCCTAGAAAAGGTGCACAGGGCTGTTTCAAAAAAAAACCCTCAACCCCAAAGCCCTAGCCGACACTGAAACTCATTCAAGGCTGTCACCGGCTGGAACAACACCAAGGTCGGCGTTGGATTCTGTGTAACGCGTAGAACTCAGTGCACTAGCTAAGTTCCACCTCGAAGCTTGGGCACTCCTCAGACTCTTGTCGCTCCCCAGATCTTCCAAAACCACTTAGTTAAGGAATATACTGTATACTCTAATTTCTACTAAGGATCCTTATTATGAATTAGGGTAATATACCTTAAGTAAGGGGTTTTGGAAGATCTGGGTCACTGTTTCTTGAAGAGGCTCCTCAGGCTTCCCTAAACCCTAAACCCTAAACCCTAAACCCCAAACCCTAAACCCTAAACCCCAAACCCTAAACCCCAAACCCTAAACCCTAAACCCTAAATTTTCAAAAGATGAGCCTCGAAGATTCATGTGGAGTGCCATGACATGATCGCCTCGGGATGAGACCCTGCAAGAAAGAAGGCCTGCCTTGGCCCGACGTGTACCCAGACCTTCCAAAACCCCTTAAGTAAGGAATATACCTTAATTCAGAATAAGGATCCTTAGTATAAATTAGGGTATATTCCTTAATTAAGGGTTTTTTGGAAGATCTGGGGCTGTGACTGTGAATGGTGCTTGCTTGGGAGAGGTGCGGTTGGAGGCACCCATGCGCGACAAGCTTGGGGACAGCCGCGGGCCCAGGAAGACGAGAAGACGTAGGGCTTTAAGACGACACGCGTTTTGGGGCTTTAGGGCTGCAGGGTTTCCAGGCCAGCGTTCTCTTTCTTACGCTTTTCAGGTTTTTTCCAGTCGCATGCTCTTGGGCATCCAGCAGGGAATTGAGGCTATCGTGTGTTTAAGGCTTCAAAGTCCTCGTTGGGCATCCTTACAGCCTTCTCCAAATACGGATGTTCTTAAGGGTTCGAGCCTCAAGGGTTTAGGGTTTAGGGTTTAGGGTTTAGGGTTTCAGCAGCCCCCAAACTAACCTACAGTGCCTGCAGAAAAAGGACTGTTCCAAGCTTGTTCAGCTTGACTTCTTGACTCAACGTGAAGAGTTAACATGGTACACTGTCTCCCGACAAGTGTTCAACTGCAGAGCTTTCCACTCCCCACTCCCCCCCCCCCCCCCCCCCCCACTTATCCCAAGCAAGGCCTGAACTCAATACCCGCACAGGTGACGAGTCTGAGGGCGAGGATGAGGACAGTGACGGGCCTGAGCTTTGGCTCAAAACTTCTTTTTAAGAATGGTTTCGGGGTTGAGGCGGTGGTTCCCTCTGGCTCAACGATGCATTGAGGAGGATTGGGCATGTGGTCGGGGGAGGGGTCGAGTCCCACCGCCCCAAGGTGGTTACGAGCTGTGGCAATGCTGCTGGGCTGCATTTGTGGAGCCCTAAACGCTAAACCCCTTCGACCCTGGGGCGGAGCCGACGTCAAAACAGAAAAGACAAAAGCAACGCCTGAGCCCCGCCTACTGAAGAAACCTTGTTGCTGCAAGCCCCTGGTGTTCTTCTAGGATTTAGGGCAGTTTAGGGTTAAGGGTTTAAGGTTTAGGGTGTAGGGTTTAGAGTTTAGGTTTACGGTTTAAGGCCAGGACATCATAGCCCGGATGCAGCAGAAAGGGTTCGCCCGTTGGCTTCTTCTTTTCGCGTAAGGGTATCAATGTACGGGTTTTGCCTCGGCCCAACGGGCCTGTCGCAAATTGTAAGTTCCGGTTGCGGATGTTGCAGCGACTTGGAGTCACACATTATGCAACCCTAAACCCTAAACCCTGAACCCTAAACCCTGATAGGTTTTTGTGGAGCTGCCTGACTTCCAAGTCGGGGAACGGTCCACAAAGAATGACCTTCCTGAACCCTAACGTGTTATTCTCTCTAGACCTGAAAAGGTGAAACACCGCAAGAAACCTTCGTCCTGTTTGGATTCAAGGTTTCGGGGCCTAGGCCTAGGTCTTGTGGTTTCAGGGTTCTAAGGGAGGTTTCATGGGCCCTGAATATGGTCCCTAACCTCCTTTAGAAGCTTCTGATGGATGGGCCCTTAGTATTGTACAGGGTATAAAAGGGTCATAGAAGGGGACCCCTTTTCAGGGGCCCTTATGAAGGGCCCATGTAACTACCCTAAGAAGGGTCTCGCGGGCTTGCGCGCGTCGTGAACTGCGCGGGCCGAGGCTGTGCAAGCCTCGACATGGCATGTGGCCACCATGGTGGTCGACCTACCAGCAAGCCACTCGAAAGGTCCTGTAGGGTTTAGGGTTTAGGGTTTAGGGTTTAGGGTTTAGGGTTTAGGGTTTAGGGTTTAGGGTTTAGGGTTTAGGGGCTCAACTCCAGGTTCTCTGAATCTGATCTCCTGCTTACACCCCAATGAGCTCTCGACCTCCGAGTGTGAGAATGTACCTAAACCCTAAACCCTAAACCCCAAACCCCAAACCCTAAACCCTAAACCCCAAACCCCAAACCCTAAACCCTAAAACCCTAAACCCTAAACCCTAAACCCTAAACCAACATTTTATTCACACACAGTGGCAAAGGCAAGAACTTCAAGCCCAAGGTCTTCCAGGCTTTCGAGATGTCAAGCTACTTTAGAGGTTGGCTCGGCGGGGGTTTAAGGTTTAGGGTTTGTTAGGGTTCAGGGGTTTAGGGTTTAGGTTTAGGGTTTAGGGTTTAGGGTTTAGGGTTGAGGAAGCTACTTTATAGGTTGGCTCGGCGCATGGGATGTGTCGCAGATGCCTGCGCCTCAGGAAACCTAAATCTAGGCAGGAGCCTCCTACAGCCTCACACCCTGACCCGCCCGAGGACTCCAGACCCTCAAACGATGAAGCTCACAAGTCCTGACCCTTTGGTAAATGTCTCGGCTGAATGCAGCTGACTATTGGCGCCACTCTGATCAGCTTCGCTCAGATTGTCCAGATTGTCCATGTGCCAAGCGCGGGAATCAATCCTACACATCTCATACCCTAACCTCCTCAACTCCCAACCTTGTGTTTGTGCCAACAAAAGCTGCGTGCCTTTGCCAAGGTAAGTTGCAGGTGTACCTCGATGGTGAGCTCCACCTCTCTGTGCGCGATCCAGGCATGGTCAGGTTTCGATCCCTCCTCCCCAGACAAGCCTGGCTGCCTGACCCCGCGGCGATAGGCCTATAGGAAGCGGTTTGGGGCCCCTCGACAAAAACGAGGGGTTTAGGGTTTAGGGCTAGGGTTGAGGGCTTCGGGCTTAGGATGCTTGACCTGCTGCTGCATTCTTCAGTTCCGCCGCAGGCGGCTTGGTTGCGGACGGCCGCTTCTCCATCGATCCGCGCGAGGTCGGGTCTTGGCGCTTCCAAACCCAAGCCCGAAACAATCGAAACACCTGGCCTGAACCTAATCACTTGGGATGTTCCCCCCTATGCTAACACTCTTGTACGGCTTATAGTACCCCCTATTGGAATCCCTATTAGTTAAGGACTGCTAGTATAGGGAGGAACATCCCAACTGATCACCTGGTTACCTGTCGTTGATAGCTTGGGGTTTGGGGTTTAGGGTTTAGGGTTTAGGGAATAGGGCTTAGGGTTTAGGGTTTAGCATGAGTGGAACGGTCCCAAAGCCTTTTCTGAGTGGCGCAGAGAGGCTAAGAAAGGGGACGTATTCTTGCAAGCCATCCACACCAGGGCCTTTCCTATGCTCTGAATCCTGCAATCCTGTTAACGCATTTTCATGTCCTGGGACTTGAAGCTCGATCCTGGGGCCTGCACCTGATTTCAAGCCGTTCAGACTTAGGTGTCGCTGCTGCATCTTGAGATAGCTGTGGACAACGCAGCAAGAAGTTTAGCCCTGCCTCCAAGCGCCAAAAACAGCTTTTAGCCACAAGGGCCTGATGCTCTTCAGCGCTGCCAAGCGGGGCGGCGGTGGCAGCGTGGCGTTCTGAAGGATCGTTTTGGAAAGCGTCTCAAGCTGTTAAGCAGGTCGAGCAACAACCAAGCGGGCTGCAGTCAGAGATAGGAGTTGCCGCGAACCTTGGGGACGAAATGAACCCTAAAAGGGTTTATGGATCATATACCTTAATAGGAGTTATAGTAGTAATGGGTATATGACCCCCAATTTTAGGGTTCATTTGGTCCCCAAGGAAAGAAGAGAAGACAACAGCTAGCAAGCTCGAAGTCGAACCAAGGCATCGTAGTAGTAGTTGCTGGTGCGGTAGAGGTTCGCCCCGACGAGGCGCTCTTGCCGCACTGCTGGCACCGGTCCTTAGGAATCCGCGTCGTGGCGCGCGCGCGCGAAGCACGCCCCTCCGAACTTCAGCTGCGTGAAGTACCACTTGAAGAACCAAGGCATCGGCTCAGCTGATTGGCGCGCAGGCACGGGCTACCCTAAACCCTAAACCCTAAACCCTAAACCCTAAACCGTGGCTCCTGGGGGCCCGGCTGCAGGGTTGCAAGGGTCGAGCTTAAGGGCTGCCTTTTTCCCTGAAATTCCGCACTGCAGCATTACTTTTGTGGTACTATTACTGTAACTTTAGATCCTTAGCCTGTTTGGGGTTTATTGGGTTTCTTAATACGGCAGCTTTACTGTAACTTTAGATCCTTAGCCTGTTTGGGCTTATTGGGTTTCTTAATAAGGCAGCTTTACTGTAACTTTAGATCCTTAGCCTTTTTGGGTTTATTGGGTTTCTTAACAAGGCAGCTAAGATTTTTAATTTTTAGCTGCCCTTCTGAGTGTAGCCAAGATTAGCTCTGCATCCTCGATCGTCTTTCGGTGCTCCTATCCTTGGGGACCAAATGAACCCTAAAAGTGGGGTCATATACCCATTACTACTATAATGCCTATTAAGGTATATGAACCATAAACCCGTTTAGGGTTCATTTCGTCCCCAAGGATCGCATGGCATCCGGCGACAGTCGAGCCACTTCAATCGGACCCGCAGTCTCGGGACGTGTCCGACTCCCATGGAGCCCCCCTTCAAGCTTGAGTCCCCCAGAGCCTTCTAAACCCTAAAAACCCTAAAACCCTAAAACCCCTAAAAACCCTAAAAACCCTAAAAACCCTGAAAACCCTAAAAAACCCTAAAAACCCTGAAAACCCTGAAAACCCTAAAAACCCTAAAAACCCTGAAAACCCTGAAAACCCTGAAAACCCTGAAAACCCTAAACCCTAACTACATCCGACAGGTGGGCATCTCCGGTCGATGCGCTTGGATACACAGGCCCTGACACAGTTTGATGTCTGGACCCATCAGCTTCCGAGTCTCGGCGTGGACTTAAGGGTTTAGGGTTTTGGGTTTAGGGTTTAGGGTTTAGGGTTTAGGGTGGTTGTCAAAATTCTGGTCCTTTTTTGGATCCCTATTATAGTACGGCACCGAATGTTTAGGATACCCCAAAAGGGATCAATAATTTTGAGAGCCACCCATGTCAGGGTTTACGAAAATGGGGGACCCCTAACATAGTCCCCGAAATAGTAGGATTCCCTTATAATAAGAACCCCAATAGGGTACCCCTAATTTCGCAACCCACCCCCCCCCAGGTCGGCTTTCGTTTTAAACCCTTCAAGCCTTCAGCCTAAGTCGGCCTTGGGGATTGCTAGGATCCCTTGTGAGACACTTCGAACTAGACCACCTGCGATTACGCGTTTGAGACTCAGCGCGCAACGGGAAGAGCTCATGAAATCGAAACCATGAGGCATGCGCGTTGGGCCCGTCCGCCTGCAACCCAACTCAGGAAGGGCATTTGGATTTGCCGCTGCACTGCACGTGCCTGGGTTCAAGAATAATTACACCGGCTGTCTAACGTTGCCTTGCATCGGCCTTTTGCATGCAATGCTACAAGACTAGGTAGGCCCTTGGGATATTTTACGCTTTCCCTTATTGGGTGTTAGAAGTGTACAGTGAGGAGGGTCATATGTAGGAACATTTTCAAAGGGCCCTTGAGGGCCACTCCTAGAAGACACTGGGGCTTCGGGCCTTTTGAACAAGCGCGGAAGCCAAACTTCTGTTGCAAGCCCTGCCACACTCGAATCAGAGGCAATGCGGCTGACGCAAGAATCTGCTGGCGCTGCCGAAATACACGCATGCGGTCGGGCGTGTCTTGGCCCGCACTTGGGACACGAGGGTTTAGGGTTTAGGGTTTAGGGTTTAGGGTTTAGGGTTTAGGGTTTAGGGTTTAGGGTTTAGGGTTTAGGGTTTAGTGAATTTAAGTTCACTGCAAAGGCTGGACAAGCTTAAGTTTAGGCGCCTATGCCGCCGAAATCCCATGATACATGGCGGTCCCGAAGCCTGACTATACGCCCCTTCAGAGGCTCCTCGCTGGTAATTGTCCTAGGGTTTAGGGTTTAGGGTTTAGGGTTTAGGGTTTAGGGTTTAGGGTTTAGGGTTTAGGGTTTAGGGTTTAGGGTTTAGGGTTGGGGTTGGGATTTCATACTCTAGAAGCGCAGCCGAAGGTTGAGGACATGTCTCAAGCCCTGAATCTCTCTTGAGTCCAGAAAGCCCAAGCCTGTAGCCCCATAGTGCCCCCCCCCAGAAGCAACCAAGCTTCCCAAACTCCAGTCTCCGCTTGTGGCAGAGTCCTGGACGGTTCGTTGGCTTCAGGCCGAACCCTATACTAAACCCTAAACCCTAAACCGTAAGAAGTGTACCGAAAAAAAACACCCTACGAGTTGTATAAGGCTTTGCGATCTAGCAGTCCTGAGTTTCCTAAAAGATCCGAAGGTCCGCCCTCCAGGGGACGCGGATCCGAGGGTCGAGGGCCTTACGGTCATCACCGCGGACTCCTTCCGCGAGCTGGCAGCGTGACTGCTTAATGACTCCGTGCTTGCTTTTTTGGGAGAGTGTTGGGCTTAGGGTTACCCTAAACCCTAAACCCTAAACCCTAAAATTTTGCCGGGTTTAGGGTTTAGGGTTTCGCCTGTGAGAGAGAGAGAGAGAGAGAGAAGGTTTAGGGTTTGGGGTTTAGGATTTAGGGTTTAAGATTTAGGGTTTAGGGTGCGATTCAAAACCTTGAGCTTGAACCCTCTTTTTGTTGCCCGTTCTCTTCCCGGAGGCCCGGAATGCCCAAGCTCAAACTCCCAGGTTCTGGAAAGCCAGAAGCACGTTCTTGTGGTTGCCAGCGCCTCATGGCAACTTGGCTAGAAGTGACTTCGGGGCGAGGGCCATCCATATGATTGCAGTCCGAAAGGTGTTACGCGCCACCCCATGTTAGTAGGGGGTGGAGTTGCTTGACTATTGCTTCATGCAGGGTCGACAACACGCTTTGCACACAAAGAGCAGCTCCAAATGCTGCTCCCGAACCTTTTTAGGCAGCTCTGGTGCTTTTCCACTGGGGGTTCAATGCTTACCTACTCGGATGTTTGCACTTGCATTTGCCAGGTGCGGGCCATGCCAGCAGCTGAAGTGACTCAGCTTCTAGAGAGAGAGAGGGAGAGAGAGAGAGAGAGAGAGAGAGAGAGAGAGAGAGGGAGGGAGGGAGAGGGAGGGAGGGAGGGAGAGGGAGGGAGGGAGGGAGGGAGAGAGAGCACTTATAGTTTTGCTGTTGCTTCCGCCCAAAACGTACACACTTTTTCACACCAACTGACTCGGTAACGCATGCCCCTTGGGGCGATCTCCCTTCGGGGAGATCACATGCGTTGGAGAGAGAGAGAGAGAGAGAGAGAGAGTTGGCTTGAATGTCTCACGCCCACTGGACCACGGACCAGGCGCGCCTTGTGCGCGGAGGGTGTGCTCGCGCGCCCTTCAAGCCCTGAAGAAGAAGAAGAAGAAGAAGAAGAAGAAGAAGAAGAAGAAGAAGAGTTTTCGTCTGTGGCATTTGAGTTTAAGGGCTCGGAAAGCGGAGAAACTGGACGCCAGACATGTGGGATCTGAGTTTACAAAGGGCTTGGAAGTGGAGAAAGTGAGATGGGTGAGAGTTGCAGCCTCAAATTGCAGAGTAAACCCTAAACCCTAAACCCTAAACCCTAAACCCTATACCCTATACCCTATAAACCCTAAACCCTAAACCCTAAACCCTAAACCCTACAGGAAGCTACAAGACTCGCAGAATCAACGCCGTTGAACACTACTTGGCCTCTCCTGTAGGGGTGGAACCACTGTACCCAGATCTTCCAAAACTCCTTAACTAAGGAATATACCCTAATTCATACTAAGCATTACCCAGATCTTCCAAAACTCCTTAACTAAGGAATATACCCTAATTCATACTAAGCATCCTTATTATGAATTAGGATATATACCGGAATTAAGGGGTTTTGGAAGATCTGGGTAGATGCACTTGGTGCCTGACGCTCCTTTAGGCCCCAAAGGCACTAAAAGTCCCCGAACCTGCAACTGCTAACGCCTTTCCATCCTATATTGAGAGCAACTCCGAAGAACCGCCACTACCTTGATGCCTTGGCACGTGATGCTTCTGGAAACCTGCTGCAATGGCCAGGCCCATATCCTGCACTTACAGCCAAATTGAAACCCTAAGCCCTAAACCCTAAATCCCTAAGCCCTAAGCCCTAAACCCTAAACCCTAAACCCTGAACCTTTTGAGGTACCTGTGTGACCTGCTATGCACTCTTTGATCCAAGGCCCCGCATCCACCGCCTGGCTCAACTTCTGTCGGCAGAGGCAGCGCCGGCACCCACGTTTTTGGGTTTTCGTGTGTACTTTGTTGGAGGCGGGGCACACCCCCCCCCCCCCCGCCTCCCCGCACACAAGAGAGAAAAAGTAGTGTGTCCTCCCCCACCGCCCCTCCCCCCACCCTCCAGCCCCCACCCCACCCCCCCTCCACCCCACCCCAGCAGGCCCACCTGCAGCTTCGCGCGCGCCCGCAACAACACAAAACTCTTATCTGAGAGTGGAGCTCCTTGTTGTGGTGATAGGCAATGTGCATTATGCTGCTTTGGTTGTGGTGGACAGATGCTCGTCTATCACGGAAGCCCCTACACCGGCATATGTCACGAACGGGGGAAGGGGCTTCTGCGATTCACGAATTTTGCAACAGCCACATTCAACATCTGGAGGCGTCCATCGCAGTGGGAGTCATCGACACGGACGAGAACGATGCAAAGCAGAAGTTCAGTTATTCAGCACCTCAAGAATCAAATCTCGAAGCCATACAACCCTAGCATCTTTCTGTCAGGTCACAAGGAGATCACTTGCAGAGTCTACTGAATCCAGGATGCCCAGTAGTACCCTCATTCCCCCTTTTTTGTGGGGGGGTTGGGTTCCCTTATGAACAACTTTAAGCATCAAAGGGCACCCTTTTCAATCCTAGGTTGCTGGGCAACCTCCCCTGAACCCTAAACCCTAACCCTAAACCCTAAACCCTAAACCCTAAACCACAGAGATCGCTGGACAAGCCTCAGAATGCTCCAAAAAGAAACTTTGAGCCCAGGAACTGCAGAGCAGGTACTTCCCCGAGCCCCACATTCCGAACGTGAAGCTCCGCCTTGGAATGTAGGGTTTAGGGTTTAGGGTTTAGGGTTTAGGGTTTAGGGTTTAGGGTTTAGGGTTTAGGGGTGATGGGAATGTAAGGCTCAGGCTTGAGGTTTGACTTTGAAGGATTTGTGGATGAGCCTGGGTTGTCGAAGGATGTTTGCATGGGTGTGTGAGTGGTACACCGCTGCACATGCGGCGAAGACATTACCATCTTCATCTCCGCTGCCGCACTCGACACAGTAAGACCATTTGCCTAACAGTGGCAGAAAGCCAGGGCAGGACCATGGTTTGTTGGACTCATGCTCAGAAAGACACCAGCTTTCCCGGTGATGCATCGGACACCCGAACGTGTATCTTGTAACGTCTGGATGGAAGAGTGCAAGGAGAAATTGAGAGCACAATGACAACAATGGGCAGCACCACACACTGAATATGCGAGCACTTGTCTTGCAGCACTTGCAGCACAAGCCTGGCGAAGAATTGTCAATCTAAAAACCCAGTCACTGGCCCTCCAAGGGTTTTAGGGTTCAATTAGGGGTTTCGGGTTTAGGGTTTAGAGTTTAGGGGTTTAGGGTTTAGGGCTTAGGGTTTAGGGTTTAGGGTTTAGGGTTTAGGGTTTAGGGTTTAGGGTTTAGGGTTGCTATTTGGTGGGTTCCCCGATTCCGAGGAAGCTTTTCCTGCAGGGCAACAAGCGGCAACCGGTGGCTGTGACCAATGCGTCTGGCATGTCCCTGGACGAGCTCGCTGGGCGCCGGGGATCGCAGAAGAACAAGGGCGGCTTGGGGTTGGGTTTAGAGTTTAGGGTTCAGGGTTTTGGGTTTAGGGTTTGGGGTTCGGGGTTTAGGGTTTCGGGTTTCGGGTTTGGGGTTTAGGTTGAGCTGCTTTCAATTTGGGGATTGCTGCTTAGGGCTTGGAGCTTCCGTAAGTTGTCTTGACAGGGTGTATCGGGTCACAGTTCGGATTTCTTTGTTATCCTGCACGTGGGGGCACCCAGGCACACGGCCGGATTTGGGCTTAAGAGTTTTGCACATAACTGGCACCGTATCCGAATCAGACCGACTAGGCGCGTAGAAGGAGAGAAGCAGCTTGCTTCTCGCCCCACAGATTTCCTGGCGCACACATGTGAAGGTTGCGCGCGCTTCTGCCCTCCAGGGGCAGAGCGCCCGTGATTTTGATGTTCGTTGTCTGTGTGCCTGTTTGCTTCTCAATACCCCAGTGTCATGCCTCTGTGGCTTGAGTCGGCGGCACCCTGCTCCGAATAAAGTAGACCACCTCCGCAAATCCCATGTCCCGCCTCTGGATTTTGGTTCCTTACAGAGTTTGCGGGTTGAGGCTTTCTGCAGCGAGCAAGCTGGCTTCGTAAACTATGTAAGGTTCCTAGTGGGCTTCCCTTGAGATCGGCCACGGAAGTTACCAGCATATGCGGAAGCCAGTCCGCAGAAAGGACCGCCCAAAACCCTAAGGACCTAAGTCCTAAACCTTAAACCCGAAACCCTGAACCCTAAACCCTAAACCCTAAACCCTGACCCCAATCCCTAAGCCCGCACCTTTTTGCAGGTACTTGGAGCAGCAAACGGGCGTCAGCATCCAAAAGGCCATCGAAAAGGGCTACCCGGCCTACGCGGAGCGAATAGGCGGCCTGGGCTGATGGTACCTGGGGTTTAGGGGTTTAGGGTTTCGGGCTTAGGGTTTAGGGTTTGAGGTTTAGGGTTTAGGGTTTAGGGTTTAGGGTTTCGGGCTTAGGGTTTAGGGTTTGAGGTTTAGGGTTTGAGGTTTAGGGTTTGCTTGAACCTATATTGCTTGCAGTGTAAATGGGGGGGGGGTTCCGAAATTAGGGGCACCTTATTGGCGTCCTAATTTTCAGGAAATCCTATTATTTTGGGGTCTATGTAAGGGGTCCCCTGTTTTCGTAAACTCCCAACTGTTCGTTCCGATGTCGACCTAGCCAAGCCATGTTGGACCCAACAACCCTTTGAGCTGCTCGAGAATCGTCCGGTGAGATTGGGTCGGCTTGCACAAGCCTCAGCCATTATGCTGCGGAAGCGCGAACCTTCGGTGTAGGGTTGGAATGTCAGATTGCAGCCCATCAATGGCTTCAAGGGTTTGCATACAGACTGTGCATTCTTGGAGTCTCACGAGTTTGGGGCTTTCGCAAGCTAAACCCTAAACTCTAAACCCTAAACTTTGAGCCCCTCTGTTGGACACGCCGACTGGGTCAAAGAACTTCTGTCGGCCAATGGACACGTACCAATTTGTTTTCTATTTGTCTGGGATCGATCAGGGGTCAGCTCTTCAGTATTGTGGCTTGGCATTGAATATCCGTTGGTGGTAATGCTGACCCTGGTTGGTTCGTTACTGGTGGTCAATGCACCCACTCTGGAGATCTCGACAGGACTTGCCTCGCCCGCTTATGCCAGTGTGAGAGTCGAAACCCTGAACCCTAAACCTGAACCCTGAACCCTGAACCCTAAACCCTAAACCCTAAACCCTAAACCCTAAACCCTAAACCCTAAACCCTAAACCCTAACCCGAGGAGTCATAGAGCAGCCAGCACACTCAGAGCTCAATCCAGGCACCTGTAGCCTCTCAAAGACTGCTTCTTATGAGGGAATGAGGTACCCCATGGCCCCCCCATATATACCCCTTAAAGGGATTATATATATATATATATATACGTATATATATATATATAGGGTACCTCATTCCCCCATTCCCTACGAAGAACCAGGGGGTCTTGGTGCAGACAGTGTCGTCGACTGCCTGTTGGCAGAGACATTCAGCTCGCTGGTGCAGGGTGCCTCTTCTCCTGTGAAAACCAAGCCTTTGGCATGTGCCGCACGCAGCGGATGCACGAGTGGCACGTACACCATCATTGTTCGAGCATCGTTCGAGGAAGGACGCTCCTCGCGGCAGATGTGCAGGTGGCACGAAGGTAATCACAGTGCACGGATGCTCTGGTGAACGGCGCTCAACTTTTAACATCAGAAAATGTGACAATCCCCTAAAACCAATAACGATCTTTCGAATGGTCGGAACAGGCCGGTCAAAAATCACCGTAACAGCCGAGGCTTTCAGATAATGGAAAGCATGGAAGTTCTCAGTCATCAAGGAAGCTGTTGAACCGAACTGCAGGTGAGCAAACTGGATTCAGGGTAGATCGTGCCCGTTTGCCCCCGCCCGGGTCCCTACAGCACATGCGTTGCCCACTGCATCCACTACCGAAGGTGGTAACGTCCATGCTGCCAACACGTACATTGCCCAGTACATCCGTTAAGGTGGTAGCGACCAGGATGCCCGGGGGCAAAAATGCAGCCTTTGCACATAGCATGCAGAATCCTGATCGTAAAAGAAAACATGCGAACTAAATGATCGTTCCGGACAGAAAATTCGAGCTTTCGTGTTGTTTAGGTCATGCTCACCGCGAGTTTTGGGCATTCTTTGCCCCCTTTCTGCCTCTGAAAAACATGCATACGACAGCGACGCACCTTTTGAACCATGCCAACGCGCGTTTGCATCGGCCCTGCCATGCTTTTCAGCACGTGACCAAACGTGACGTGGGGCAAAGGGATACGATCCTTCCTGGATTCAAGGCTCTGAGCTCTGGTCCCTTGGCCGCCAGGGCCTTTGTTGCGCAGTTGTTGCGTTAAGGGTTTAGGGTTTAGGGGCTTAGGGGTTTAGGGTTTAGGGGTGATCCTAGGGCCTTTTACCTTTTCAAGTCTTTTTGGCTTGAAACCCTGGAAACCCTGGAAACCCTAAACCCTAAACCCTAAACCCTGGCAGGTGTGGATGCCTTGCTGACGAAGTTGAAGCAGACCGCGCTGTCCAAGCCCATCCCACGGACACCGGGCCAGCCGGGGATCAAGGCGCCAGATGACATCTTTATGGCTGAGTTTCTTTAGAGATTCGGGGTTTAGGGCTTAGGGTTTAGGGTTTAGGGTTTAGGGTTGAGGACGCAAAAGGGTGTAGAGTATAGGGAACGGGGGTTATGATTTTTGCAGGATCCGTAGAAGGTTTACGGGTTTACAGTTGAGTCAAGTGGTCTTGCAAAAGGACTACCACCTGATGTCAACGAAGCATAGGGCACGAGGGCATTCATTTTGCTTTGCGGGGCTCCTCAGCAATGTGTCGGCGCTCGAACGCTTTAAACCCTAAACCCTAAACCCTAAACCATTTGACCTTAAGACCGTACAAGGGCCGAAGCTTGGAGCTTTTGGGCTTGGAGGGCTGGGAGGTTTGAGAGTCTAGACTGAGCTTTGAAAGCTTGTGGAAGAGAAGAGCGTCAGCAACGACTTAATTCCTCAGTAGCTCGTAATACGCCCCATGTGTTTACTTAGTCGGATGGTGTGGCTTGTGTCCTGTGCGAAGCGCCGATGTATGCCTTTCCGTGCACAGTACTGTGGAGGCCCGGATGCAAAAGACTGTGAAACACAGTATGATGCTCATGATGTTCGCTCGCTAGCCTTCCAAATGAGGTCGCTCGGAGATTGCAGCCAAGTCTCCCACTCATGTTCGTGATGCTCAGCCTTTGAGGTTGAGACATGAAACACCCTAAGCCCTAAACCCTAAACCCTAAGGATAATGATGCGAAGGAGCTGCAACAACGAAACCCGAAAAGTATTCACAAAGCCCCCAGCCCGCAGAGCAGAAGCCCCCAAATCCTAGAAGTTAGACCCCAATCAAGAGGCAACGCTAACTTGCCGAGCCCTGCAATCGGAATCCTTCAAATTTCGCAATGCTCGAGCCAGGGCATCGAGCTCACAACGCTGTTGAGATTGCCTTCAGTGTCCCGTCAACCCCCACACTACACCACGAGGCTTTGGCGACGTTCCTGTACCACGAGCTCTTGACAGACGGCCAGGCTATACCACGCGCTAAGCTTCTGTTGGGTCCTGGCGCTTTGTCACTGGGTCCCCGAAGAAGAGTCAAACTTCGTGAAAGGCGGATGCGAGCTTTTATAAAACCCTAAGCCCTTTAAAGCTAGTTGTGAGCAAAACCCTATAAACCCTAAACCCTAAAACCCTAACACCCTAAACCCTAAAACCCTTTGAAGGGTTCGAGTAGCTTCGGAAACCTGGCCACCTCAGCCGCTTGCGTCGATGCCTTCGCGCAGGCGAGTGTGCAGGAGATCAGCCCCCCAAGGCCGCAAGCGGCGGACAGCACCACCAAGGCCCAGCTATCTAGGGTTTAGGGTTGAGGGTTGAGGGGTTAGGGTTTAGGGTGAAGTGTTCGAAGTTGGGCAACTGGAGTTGTGTAGGGATGCGGATGTTCTACAAGATCTGGGCTTCGGGAATCTTGCAGGGTTGGCGCTTCCAGAGGCTTTGGGACTTTGGGATTCTAGAGCCTTCTGCCACGGCTACGGCTAAATTCAATTCGGCTTGTTTTCACAATTCCATTGATTACCCACCATATCGGGTAAAGCCTCAGACCGGCACACACACACACACACAACATCGGCATAATGCTGTCCACCCCACCTGTGGGCTGGGCGTTGGCGAGGGGAGTGTCAAGATTAAAGCGAACGTTCGGCCAGCCCTGGGCTGAGACACATCCAAACACGAACGAAGCCCCTAAACCCCAAACCCCAAACCCTAAACCCTAAACCCCAAACCCCAAACCCCAAACCCTACTTCGCCTTTAGGTAAACTTTAAACTTTTTGGGTTTCCTTATTTAGTAGAAATATTAAAGTTTAACCTTTTTTCCCCTTTGGTTATTGGAGAAGTAAGAAACCCTCAACCAGCCGAACTTTCCCGGGCATGGCAAGGTCCCGCATGATTTCGCGGCATTCGAACTGGAGTCTGTAGAGGGGTATGCACGTGATAACCCATCTGGCACTAGCAGCGACAATGCTCGATGCCCTCCATACCTAACAACAGGTCACCTGGGTTTAGGGTTTAGGGTTTAGGGTCACCGGACATAGGGCGTGACACCAGTGTAAAGACGGTAAGACGTGCAATGCAGCAGCGTGAGGATTGTGCGGTGCTGAAACACTGGGGCCTAATGGGCCTAATGGATGTCTGTTGCACGAATGCAGACAGAGGACCTGTGCGTCTAGTGCGGGACACTTTGTTACAGATGTTACAGCGATGATACGAAGATGAATCTTATTCTAAATGTACACAAGTTCATAAGATAGAAGTCATAGCAATGTAAACATTACATGCTTATCTGCTTTAGAAGTTTTTTGCTCACTGTCGAGAAAAGCACAACCAACAAACCTCCAGTCATCTTAGTAGTAGAGTAGGTAACCTTTAACCTTTTGGGGTGCATATATTCCGCTTATATTCCCAAAGGTTAACCGTTAAAACCCCTAGGTCCTAAACCCTAAACCCTAAACCCTAAACCCTAAACCCTAAACCCTACTGAGTCATTGCCGTGCCAGGTCCTTCCTCAGGGTCCGCCGGTCCAGCTCCTTGAACCTTCATGCCGAAGGGTGGGCTTGGGACGTGAGCAACCCTAAACCCCAAACCCCAAACCCTAAACCCTAAACCCTAAAAAAAAAAACCTATAAACCCTAAACCCTAACGCAATGCACGCGCACTAAGGCGTGCCTTGTGAAGCAGTGGGGGAGGATAGAATAGAACCTGAATCCCACCCGAGGATAGAACCTGAAACATACACACAAGTTCCGAGACAGCACATGGTAGCGAAGGCAGGCATCGCCCCGAAAATGCCTTGAGCTCTGCTTCTTTGAGATTAAAGCTTGAAGACGGTATTGCCGATGGAATCAACGCCGCTCGCCTCTGAACCAAATGATGTGAAGAGTACTCCGAAGCTTCTATGCTACGTCCCTTTCGGCGAGTGTTGCCGGGTATGTTCTACGGGCGTGAGTGACTAGCCATGGCTTCTGAGTCGTTTCTCTGGCTTCAACGACTTTAACTTTGCTGGGATGCCATTTTGCACTCCCAAGGTGGCGTCAAATACGTGTAAAATAACAGTCAACACGTAGTCAACACTACAGTCAACACTACCAAAACCCTGGGAAGACCAGCAGATTCCACAATTCACTTGTTTTAAAGGAAAACATGAATTGTTTAGCTTCTTAATGTCCAGAACAGCAGACTGCTGCATTTTCCAGCATTTTGGCAGTGTTGACTGTAGTGTTGACTGTAGTGTTGACTGTAGTGTTGACTGTAGTGTTGACTGTAGTGTTGACTGAGTGTTGACTGTCATTTTGCATGCTCTTCTTGCTTTTATAGGAAACACACATTTTTTCTAGCTTCTTAATGCCAAATCAGCAAAAGCTAGATTTTCCAGCATTTTGGCAGTATCAACTTGACTGTAGTGTTGAGTGTAGATGGAATGAGTTGCTGTGTCGTGTGTCCCGAGTCCAGGCACCGTAGCAAATGGGTACGCACAATCAGCTTCCAGTTTCTGTAGGTGTGCGAAAGATGCAAAAACACTTCTGCCCTTCGGTGGATGAACGAAATCTTGCACCACCTGTACATGCGTACTTCAAACGATTGAGGCATCAAGCCCCTCACCCCCTGCTTAACATTGGCGGCTAGGACTACTTGAGCGGTGCAAGATTTCGACCAATGTTACAAAGGGGCCACAGGGAACGCAAAAAGACATGGCTGAAAAGCGGTGCAAGATTTTGTGAATCCACAGTGGCGGTGCATGCCGTTCTGTGCGCCCAGAAGCTGGGCAGGTGGCAAAAACCCGCAAAGCGAGCATCCAAAGCCTTGCCGAAAGTTTCAAGCCGGCGCCTGAAATCTCAAGTTGCTTTCTCGAGGTTCTCAACCTCAACCCTAAACATTAAACCCTAAACCCGAAAACCCTAAATTTAAGGTCCTCCTGAGCCCAGGCTGCGTCGAGCCATCTCGGCCAAGGCAGCGGCAGCACCCACAGGGGGGCCGCCAATGCTGATGCGGGCCGTCTCAGGAGGCGCTGTTAACCCAGAAGCCCAGGGTTTAGGGTTTGGGGTTTAGGGTTTAGGGTTTAGGGTTAGGGTTTAGGGTTTAGGGTGCCTCAGCTCCCCACGAGCCTGCGGTTTTGTGTGTCGACTTCGACTCAGGACTTGAGGCCAGGTCAAGGTCTCAAACCTAGGACTTGGGCTCCGAGTTTCTCCCCAAAGAGCCCAATGCCCCTTAATTAAGGAATGTACCTTAAACCATATTAAGGCTCCCTATATAGATTCAGGTATATCCCTTACTTAAGGAATATACCTTAAATCATATTAAGGCTCCCTATATAGATTACGGTATATCCCTTAATTAAGGGGTGTTGGGCTCTTTGGGTCATGCAAGCTTGCCGCAAAATAGGCAGCTCGGAGTAGGAGTCTCGGTTGACGCGTGGACAGGACCTTAGAAAGTCCAGTTCTGCATCAGGCGCTGACCCTTTAGGCACTCAGCCCTGCTGCAAAAGAGGATCTCACCTACAAAGACAGTGTGGGAACAACAGGATTTGCAGCGTTTTGTCGTTGGAACGTTTCCTGAGACTAGAGCAAGGTCAGCTCAACATGCATTGACTCGGGCTCGTCTGGGTCTACTTGCAGCAATACCCACTTCCACCATCCGAGTTGTGAGTTGTCCCGACTGGATGTGGCAGCAGCCAATTTCCTTTGCCAAGCTGCTGCCCGAAGACACATGCCCACGAGCCTGATGATCATTGTGCACTTGAATCATGGATTCTGAATGGAGCAACCCCCCTAAACTCTAAATCCTAAACCCTAAACCCTAAACCCTAAACCCGAAAACGCCGTGTAAGCACTGCATGAACAGAATTTGCCGAGTGCAACCGGGCCCAGGCTCTGCACGCCATCGTGCCATGGGCTACCAGTGCCTTGTCCAGAGTGTATACACATCTTTAGGGTTTAGGGTTTAGGGTTTGGGGTTTGGGGTTTGGGGTTTAGGGTTTAGGGCTTAGGGCTTAGGGCTTAGGGTTGGAGTAAACATTGTAAACCTCAAGAAGCTTCTGAAAATCAACAAGCCAGTTCAGCATGATCGGAAACCGAAACGCAGTTGAACGACGCTGGACATACAGATCCAATATGTTTATCGATAAGCACTGAGTCCCGACAACCGCAATGGACACACAGTGGCTCCCGCATGGTTGGATGCGTTAGGGTGGGGGCTCGCCTAAACCCTAAACCCTAAACCCTACACCCTAAACCCTAAACCCCCTAAACCCCTCATCCAGGCCCAACCTGGCCATCGGCTTGTCGGATAAGCGGCTCACCGAGCGGCTGCTGGAAGAGTCACCCAACACAAGAAATTCTGAAGGGGACACAAGAAATTCTGAAGGGGGCATTTCGGGCGAAGGGTTTAGAGTTGAGGGTTTAGGGTTTAGGGTTAGGGTTTGGGGTTTAGGGTTTAGGGTTTGGGGTTTGAGATTTCGGGTTTGAGGCACTTGAGCTGAGTCTGCACTGGCGATAGAGTGGGAATGAGACGGAGATGGACTGCAGACGAAGACACAAGAGAGACAGAGATGGAGCCAATCTTTCCATGGGGAGGGCTTCGGTGCGCAGAAAGAGAGCGAGACAGAGAGAGAGAGAGACACAAAGAAAGAAATAAAGAAAGAACGAAAGAAGGAAACAAAGAAATAGAGAAAGATATCAAGAGATCAAGAAATAAATCAAAAGTGATGGAGGGAGGGAGCAGACTTTAGGCTTCAGGTTGTCGCCTTTTCTTCGGGCAGCTTGGTCTTCACTTCAAGAGTCTCATCTTTCAAGATCTCATCGCAATCTCCTTGGGGCGCGGGGTAGTCAGACAAAAGAAGGAATCTAAGAACAAGACTCCGATGCTCCCTGAGTCCATATGAAGGCCGGCCTATGGGTGTACTTAAATTCGACCCACCACTATATCCCCCTTTTTTTAAATTATTTCTATTTTTTATATAAAACCCAAGAGGATATTTAAAAATATGGGTTTTATATTAAGGTACTAAGGGGAGTAGAGACCATAGCAGCCATTCTAAGACAGATGTGTGCAGAGTGCCGGTGCAGACCTCAAACTTCACAAGCATTCCAGGATTACCCCCCAAAACGCTCCCGGAGCGTGCCAAAACCACTCCAAGACCACTTAAATGAAGAACATTGCAAAGCCCGGAACGGCGACGACAGCGCAGCACTTCACGAGGATCATGTGTATTGAACCGAGGCAGGAGCCTCCTCCTCACTTTGCGAATCTGAGAGTTGTAGAATTTTGAGACACGACTTGTTGTTCTTGAATAAATTTGGTAGTTTAGTTGCCACAATGTGCCCCTGAATGGAGTAGTCTCCGAGGGGCAGACTTGTATGATTAAGAGGCGCCACTTTTTCTAGTTCCTTTGTTTTTCATGAAAGTAGATCACCCCTCGTCCTCAGAACTGAACCTAGTTTGTTTGAATTGTCAAGTTTCTCAAGCTGAACAAGCGAAAGAGGTAGTTTAACCAGTGTTCAATGGAGGGCGACTATTTCAAGCAGGAGCGACATTGAGCGATGCTAATTCAATGAGCTCTTCATTGCGAAAAGCGAAAGGTAGCAACGTTAACCCAAATTAGATCAGCCGCGTCAAGGGACTATGCAAAACCATGTGCAATGTAACGAATCAAAATAGCAGGGGTGGCCTTCTCAACTGATGACAAGCTTCTTGATCCGAAGGTAGCCTCGTTTGAAAGATTGCATTAGCGATTTTTGACCATTTTGAGCCTTCAAAAACCCTGAATTCGAGCAAAAACATAGGGATTTTACTTACGTTGGCGGCCTTGAAAACACCAGAAATTGCAATTTTTTGTGATGTTTACAGTTTTTGGCCTTTCGCAGGCCCTGAATTAAGGCCAAAACGTAGGGATTTTCCTTAGTTTGGCCGCCTTGGCCAAAACATAGGGATTTTCCTTAGGTTGGCCGTCTTGGAAACCACCAAAATGGCCAATGTTGGTGATGTTTTCAGAGCATAGGTAGTTTGCAATTAGCTTGAAATATGTTCGCATCCCCCTCTCGAAAAGAAAACAAGTGGCCAGATTGTGTAGTATTGAATCAAGCGACATGTCCATGCACATATGGGTTCACTGCCACAGGTGTAGAAAGGTATACCCTCAACCCTAAACTCTTAAAGCGAATGATTTGGAAGCTCATAAGTCCAAGGGGCAGAGCTCGCCAAGCCAAAGGTCCATGGCTAAGAAAAGATTCCTGAATGCTTGCAAAAAGCAAAACAATTGAAATTTTCAAATATTAAGGTCTGGAAATGACATCCCTAAAGCCCTGAAACCATTGAACTTTGGAATTTGGGAGTTTGGAGAAAGACCCCAAACCCCCACACCCCACCAACTCGTTGCTCCCTCCTTCTGATCGTCAGATAGAATTAGTTCATTTTCCGTCACATAAACCACTCATCCCTTCCCTCACTCGAAAGATGCACTTTTGTTTTGCCCGCGGCAGAACAATCCCTTGGGAGGGGCTATTGAACTGATCTCGACATTGAATTCCACTCAAGAGGGGGATGGGGCAACTGAATCGCCACTGGTGTGATGGGTCCCCCAGCCCCGACCTAACCCAACATCCAAAACCCTAAACCCTAAACCCTAAACCCTGAACCCCCAACCGTTCCATGGCAAAAGAGGCTTTTCGACAAGCACCTGCTGGCCCAAGTTCGGGTGGCACAGCCCGAGGAGTTCAAGGCCTTCGTCAAGGCGTTCCTGCTCAAGGCAACCGGCGTGTTCGGCATGGGTTTAGGGTTTAGGGTTTAGGGTTTAGGGTTTAGGGTTTAGGGTTTAGGGTTTAGGGTTTCTTGGGCTCTCCGCTATACATATTTGTAGCTTATTAGGGGTTGTCTTGGTGATTGCTGGTGTGATTCTTGGTTGCTGCTGCTGCAATTGTAACTTCTTGTTTCTCGCCAAGCAAGCCCTAAACCCTAAACCCTAAACCCTAAACCCTAAACCCTAAACCCTAAACCCTAAACCCTAAACCCTAAACCCTAAGCCCTAAGCCCTAAACCCTAAACCCTAACTTGGGCAAGGTCGCGTGCCCCACCTACAGCCACACGACCTTCTTCAACGCGCGCACGCGGGTCTCCTGGCAGATGTGCCCGGAGGCCACGCAGCTCGTGGCCGCAGCGCGCATCCTCCGCTTCCTGCTGCGGTGTCCTGGAGCACAGGGTTTAGGGTTTAGGGTTTGGGGTTTAGGGTTTTTAGGGTTTAGGGTTTATAGGGTTTTTAGGGTTGTTAGGGTTTGTAGAGTTTATAGGGTTTTTAGGGTTTATAGGGTTTATAGGGTTTATAGGGTTTAGGGACCAAGTCCTGCCAGCCCTGCCCTCCCCCGCCCCTATACCTCAGATCCTTCAAGTTGGGCCTAGCAGGGCGGCACCCCGACATCCATGACTCCACTAAGGGCCAACGCGTAGCCCGTAGTCCCTGCGTTGATGAGTGACTGTCTGAGGTGGGTGACACAACGCCGGGCCCTCAACGGCCTCCCGCCCCTCAGTGCGCCCTGGGCCCCGCCCCCAGCAGCAACGGAGATGAGCGCGGCGGCACAGCGCCACAGCTGGAGGCGCATTGAGATTGCTTTGGCGAACGAGGAGCAGCTGCAGAATGTTTCTTCTTGTTTTTTTCAGTGCCACTCGACCGAGCAGATGTGATTGGACACAACGCCTTGACTAGACTGCAAAGCACTTGTCAACTGCATCGACAAGCTCGAAATCCCAAGCATGTTGCTGCGAGAGCTCAAAAAACTCTGCTAAATCCGCATCCGCATAGGAATCCAGATGCATAAGATGCTTTCAGTTCACAGCTCAGAAAAGCTCAGGAACATCCGATCTAAAACTTCGAAGTCCCCTAAACCCTAAACCCGAAAACCTTCGAAGTCCCAAAGCGCAAAACGTTTCGGGTGAGGAGCACAAGTATGGCCTCGCAGAGATAGGCCTGCTCCTAGATCGGGGGCTGCCACCGGAGCTTTGACTTACATGCTGACTGAGGGTTTAGGGTTTAGGGTTTAGGGTTTAGGGTTTAGGGTTTAGGGTTAAGGGTTTAGGGTTTAGGGTTTAGGGCTCTTGTAAGGTGGTTGGTATGTGTGTGTTCGTATTTCTACTTATGTTGTTGAAATTCGTGCTGCTGTTGGGTTGGTTTGTTGGTGTCGTTGTTCTTGATTGTTTTTTCTTCTTGGTGCTATTCATGTAGCCTGCCTGCTCTGCAGGTTAGGGTGTGAGAGACAGGATGCAAAGAAGTGGAGGGGGTGGTTCAGGATTCAGGACCTTCATGCTCAACCCCCAGCCCATGCAAGAAGGGCATTCGGGTGTGTGCTGCTTGCTGTGTTTTTGTATCTCGGCGACGGTTGGGGCGCACACCGTACACCTTATAAACCCTAAACCCTAAACCCTAAACCCTAAAGGCACCAATCTCTTGCCCAGGACACCTGCCCCTTCGGCATCACGCCTTTGCTTCTAGCCTCCACCATCGGCCACCTCACGGCTGCGCAGTTCCTGTACGTCCCTTAGGGGTACTTGGAAATAACTTTTAATTTTCGGGAACTATAATTCCTAAGAAACAGCAACAAAATATTTTTTGCTAGGGTTCCAAGTTCAGTACAGGTCCGGGGCGCAAGCCCACATGTGCTCGGCGGGCAGCCTCCGATGTTGCCTGTGGAAGCAGCGGCGCGCCATAACCATCTGCGCGGCTGGGCCCCGCAAAAGCGCCTGTTTCTCTTATGGGCCGGCTAAGAACCTGCAGAGAAAGAAAAGCCCCAAACCCTAAACCCTAAACCCTATAAACCCTAAACCCTATAAACCCTAAACCCTTCAATCACCCAGTCCTTACCAAGCCTCAGGCATCGTGGAGCTGCTCCTGGAGAACGGCTCCGTTGCCGGCAGATCGTTGCACTTCGCAGCCGCCGGTGGCTCTACAGATGTTGCCACTTTCCTTTTGGCCAAAAACTGTGCCCTGGCTGAGCTGGGCTATATCCCCCTTGGGAATTATCTTTTCTTTTTGTGTATATAAAACCCAAGAGGATACAAAACATATTATTCTTATTAAGGTTCTAAGGGGAGTATAGTGTGGGGCCTTGGAGCCGACGGTTTCAGGGGCCAACTGAAGTTGGATTGATCAGGTTCGACAAACGCCGTCACCCCACAAAGGCATACTGACAGACGGTATGCGTAAGACCCCTCTACACCTCAAATTCTGAACCCCGATTCCCAGATGTTGCCACACGGGTCTTTCCCAAAATAGGGGTACCCCTTGAATTTTATACCCCAAATCGAATCTCCCCTTCAAAGGCCGGGACTCTTTAGAAAGGGTACCCCATATTTTCGGAAACCCTAAACCCCACATCTTCGGAAACTCCCAAATCAGGTTCGGCAGATGCGGTGGTTCAGGGGCTGTCGCCAGTGGCCGTCGCGCTGGCGTCCAGGCAGCACGCCATGGCAGCTCTCCTGCTGCCGCATTGCGACCAGATCTTGGTCTTCACTATGGTTTGGGGTTTAGGGTTTAGGGTTTAGGGTTTAGGGTTTAGGGTTTTCACTAGGCATTTTCTTCGTTTTGCCCTTATTGGGGCTTAAGAGGATCATCTTCGGGAAGATTTTTCAAGGGCCCTCCTAGATCAGCTTCTTTTCTGACTCCAGGGCTTTCTGCAAGCCTCAGAATGTACCAAACGTACCCCCATTCCTCACCCTCAACCTCGAAGCAGCCACTCTATGCTTCCAGCCATCCACCTCGCCTGCCCCACCAAACCACCAAACCCCCCCAAAACTCTGCATAGTTCTGTCAGAATGAAACCTAGACAACTTGTGAGACATCCTAGCCGGACCCCCAACCCTTAACCCTGAGCCCTAAACCCTAAACCCTAAACCCTAAACCCTAAAACCTAAACGGGTTCTGGCCCAATGCCCTACAGACATCTCAGGAGCGCTCTGCTCGCACCCATCCAGGACGAAGGATGCGCCGCTGCCGGCCTTGCTTCCAAGCTGACATAGAGAGTTTATAGGGTTCAGGGTTTAGGGTTTAGGGTATAGTTTAGGGCTTAGGGTTAAGGCTTTAGGGGTTTAGGGTTCAGGGGTGTAGACTTCTAGAGCTGAACAGCTTGAGGGCGGACCCAGCAGAAGCAATGCAGGCTGGATACAAAAGGGCTTGGTTTTTTTACACAGAGCTGGCTTTGGGCTTGTAGGATAGACGGCTTAGGGGGCTTTGGGGCCTGGACTATGATCGATTTATGTTGCATCTGGTCCTTCTTCGTAGACCTGCTCCCGGTTCGCAATTCAGCATCGTGAGGCTTCCATGTTTGTTAGTTGAGTGGTGCGGAGACTGCCTGTAGAAGATTGCAGAGGAAACCCACGGTTCGTTTCGCAGTCAGAATTGCATCAAAAGTGGCACATGAGTTTTCTGAAAGGCAGACATGGAGAGCGGACCATCGTAGTATTAGGGGTCCCTTCTCAGTTCAAACCGAGCAAACACACCAGAGTATGGGGAACAGTACCAAGGTAGCAGCTCTTCGTTCCCACTTAGATTTCTCCCTCCGGCTGGCAGTCAATGCTTTGCCCAAAGGCTTATTTATAGACTGTTATAGACTGGGTTCTAAGAGCGGCAAAACCCAAGAATGGGTTTCAATATCTTCCATATCGGAAGCTGTGTTAAAGTGTTGGACCAGCTAGTCTAGTGTCCTACACTGAATTTCGCATAATTTCGCGAGGAAAAGTACATATGTGGGAAATGACGGGGAGGTCACAGTACCTTCTCTTTTCGCTGCACCCGCCCTCCACCCGCGGAATTCGGAACGATTCGGGACCCTGTTACACGCAGCGCACAGGAGAAAACACAGAATTCCCTGTCAATTGCATTCTGGGCAAAACGAGGCGCCTGGTTCCACGTTGGCCCACCTGGCCGCCTCTGTGGGCGGGCTTTGCGAGGGCTTCGTCTTGGCCCTGCTGCTTGGCCTAGGATTTCCCCTGACTGAATGAGCGGATTCAGAGTTGAGCCGTATATTCGGGGTTCGACTCTAACAGTTGTGTACAGTGTGAATCTATATCTTTCGGTTCACACCCAACCAACCAACCACTGGGTTGAAAAGCAGCGCAGGGTTAAGTGTTGATTCCACCGGGGGCAGGCTTGTGTAATCCTGGCATGTGTTGTGCCTTTGCTAGGGTTTTGGGTTTAGGGTTTTGGGTTTAGGGTGTTCGGTTTAGGAACATGGGGTGGCACCATGCTGCCATGGAAAAACAAGGGAGGAACGGGCAAAACTGCAATGGCGACTTGCGAGCCACACCCCTGATATGGCGAGGGGCACTTCGGAAAGCACCTGCCGCGAAACTGAAGGAGTGCCAAAGCAAGATCAACACAGGTGGTTCAACACGGACGCGGTAGAGAACGTCGCCAGATTGCCAAGTACTTAACCCGTTGGCACTTCCGGACAGACCGACATGCTGGCCGTCATGTTTGGGCCACGTGGCGGCGGCTTGTGTGGATGCACGCGAGCGAGGCGAGGGTGAGGAGGGCAACGGGAGGTGGGGTGAGTGCTGACGGTCTGGAAAACACAGCAGACAGAGGAAAGACAAGAAGCAAGTTCTCTTGGGAAGGTGGCACCGGATTCGGGGAAAAGCGTGCGTTGTGCGGGCTCTACGACAATAGTTCAATATGAGACTTGGCTTCGATCCTCGGAGGCAGCAAGCTCTTCAAATTTCAGCGAGCGGCACTCTCATTGGCCAACAACCCAAGGTTTCGACTGCTGCCTCTCCGCGCCAGCGTCGCGCCGAACAGTCACGGCAAGTCGCCATTGGACGCTCGCCTGCTTTGTTAAACCTTTCATGTTCATGTCCAGCTCCAGCCCATGAAAGTAAAGCCAAAGAAACCCTAAACCCTGAACCCTAAACCCTAAACACTAAACCCTAAACCCTAAACCCAAAGTAACCGAGCAGGACCTCATGTCCACTACCCTGCGCATGGCCGTGAAGCCCCAGCTTTACTCTGCACTGGGCGCTGCTGCAGAGGACGGGCTCCAGGATGCTTGAGACCATAGGGTTTAGGGTTTAGGGTTTAGGGCTTAGGGCTTAGGGTTTAGGGTTTAGGGTTAGTTTTTTAAGATTGCGGGGGCTTGATCCTCAGATTGTTTTCTATTTTTGCCTTTGCTTGCCATGGATTGCAAAGCCTTCGCCGCTGCAGTCGCACACACACACACAGACAGACAGAGACACAGAGACCGACACAAACAGATAGAGAGCGGGAGACAGACAGAGACGAACACACGTTTGCACGTTTACATGTTTTTCACTTCGCACTATTTCGCTTTACACTTTTACACTTTGCCAGATGCATCAGTCAGTTTAGGTTCGGCCCAGCCGAAGAAGAAGAAAACGAAGAAGAAGAAGAAGCAGATCTCGCTGCGAAAGTGCTCCGACAAGAGCGTGCCATGCTTGGACAACAAGACATCACATGATACAACCATGCACTGCACGGCCTATAATGCGTTGATGATCTCACAAACAATGACATCTGCAGGTGCGTCAGAGAGCATCCCCTCTTTGACATCACAGCAATTCTGGTAGGTATTTGTAGGCAGCACGAACCAGAAATGCGCGCTGCCCACCCTGCACTGAAAAAAGCAAACTGTTCAAAACTCATGTGTCAGTAAAGCGGCACATCGTGTGATGCGCAGCACACACACACACACACACTTACTTTTTGTTTGACATAATGGATTGTATATCGATTGTCCAAGGAACTTGCACTTGCTCATGCACAGGGCATAGCGGTCACATGGTGGATGAAGAAGTGCCAGTGGAGTCAGTAGGAAGTGGATGAACGAACCAGGTTATGTCACAATCCACATAATTACTTCGCCATGGGCGGTGCGATTTCACGGGTACGGACTGTTGTGTGGTCAGCTTGCGTGCAGCAGCAGGGTTGCTATCAAGAGTATGGGCGTTTGGGGTGTGGAGGGGGGAGGGGGGGATGATCCTCCAAACAGTTGCCGCTTGCGAAGTTTGGGGTTGTTGCTGTCCAACACTCCAATTTTATCGGCCGCGATACTCTGACAGTTTCGTTGTGGAATTTCAACGGGTCCCTGCCGAAATCTTGCCATCCAATAACCCTAAGCCCTAAACCCTAAACCCTGAGCCCATACCCTAAACCTCAAATCCTAAACCCTAAGCCCTACAGTAAACCCTAAACCCTAAACCCTAAACCCTAAACCCTAAACCCTAAACCCTAAACCCTAAACCCTAAACCCTAAACCCTAAACCCTAAACCCTAAACCCTAAACCCTAAACCCTAAACCCTAAACCCTAACCCTAAGCCTAAACCCTAACCCTGAACCCCACACTTTATAGGCCCTTCTCAAAAACTCGAAGGCCGCCGACGCGAGCCGAGCCGGTGAGGTCACCTCAGCACTGGCCAAGGGTGCGGACCCTGCAGCCGTGGATTCTCGGAAGGGTTTAGGGTTTGGGATTTAGGGTTCAGGGTTTACCGGCTGGAGCCCTGAAGCCCCCATGAATTGAGTTGTTCTTGGGGCGACGAGGAGTACCTTCGCTTTAATGGCTTCTTGTTGTTGCAAGGTCCAACATTCAGTGATCCTGGCTCAGCCCGGCTTATGATGGTTTAAAGCCGGGTTCTAGTGTTAGTCCCCTCCCCCGAATGTAATCCCCCCTACCCCTACCTAATATTCAATAGTCCCGATACGCTACAATATAACGACAATGGGAGTATTTAGTATGATGAGGGGTTAATATCAGGGGTGAGGGATCATTGTGGCACCTTGCAGTAAGCAAAACCTCGATTTTGCAGTTGCTGAAGCGGTAAAGGCTTTTGAGGTTCACCCCATAAAGATTTCTGGCATCTTGAGCCATCGGTATTTCTTGGCCGACAGATCTGAAACTCCTCCCATGACTCCTGCAGTGCAGAAGAAGTGTCGAGGAGGATGCTATAGGCTACCATTCCAGTATAGGGCGCCCTCCGCATGCAACCTTGCTACATGTGGTTGTGTGGCGTAGTGGTTGGTAGTGTAAGGTGTCAATGTGTTCTTGCAGATGTTGGCAAAATTAAATTCCTCTCGTACAGATCGTGTCGGAGATTGCTTTGGCTGAGCTGTCTATCCCTAGACCCTAACGGCCCCTCAAGCATGTCACCCTCCCAAGGACACTCGTGGCTTCAACCTACTTGATCTTGCCGCGTTCGCCGGAGATGAGGCCTCTAGACTGCCTGTTGAGGACTTCACAGAATTGGGGGTGTCTCTGGTTTATCACCTCCTACTCAGGATGCCTGTGAACTAAGGGTCTCGTGGAGGCCATGCTCTCGGCAGACGCCAAGCTCGCGCAAAGTGCCGGAAAGTTGTCCTCCCTCATGTGGGCCCATTGGTCCGGGCAGTCGGAGGCGGGCCTGGGTGACCTGAAATCTCCCCTTGCGCAAGCTCTTGTGCATCAACGACGCCTGACCCAGAAAAGACATAAACCTCTAAACCCTAAACACTAAACCCTAAACCTTAAACCCTAAACCCTAAACCCTATTTTTGAAGGCACACGAAGTGTACTAAGCTGGGGTCATCCTCAGGTGGTGTTGAAGTTGACCTCCAAGGGAAGCAGCTCCCTGGCTAAGACCTTGGAAGCTCTGTCTTTCTGATGTCTGGGTTTAGGGTTTAGGGTTTAGGGTTTAGGGTTTAGGGTTTAGGGTTTAGGGTTTAGGGTTTAGGGTTTAGGGTTTGCTGTGATAGGGCGTAGATGCTGTGAAGGTTAGGTTTCGGAACAAGCTCGAAAGCTTCGTGAGGTGCCGAAGAGCAGCTTTGGCCCGATTGTGGAGGGCCATCTAATACTTTTCTCCCACCCCACGCCGTCCAAGGCGGCAAAGCCACCCAAACCTCTTCCTTTTTGGGTTTAGGCCTAAACTCAGACAACAGTCCACTTTTCAAAACTTATTCAGTTTCATGATGTTGGTTGAATCCGAGAGTCAAGGGTGCCAGCAAGGTCTCGAAGGTCAGATAGAGGTTCCGGGACGGGCGGGTAAAGAGGACAGGCTGAACGGGCCAGGGCGGGCCAGGGGGGCCAGGGGGGCCAGGGGGTCAGGGTCCCAAAAACTGATATTTGAGCAGCAGAGCTGGGAGCCTGTATTCCTTGACCACGCTGCGGTGAGGGCTCCGGGACCCCCTCGGCTGGGGGCCCTGGGGGTACCACCCCCCTGGAAGGGTCATGACAGGAGGGTTTAGGGTATTTACTTTATTTATAAGGGATTAGTTTAGGGTTGAGGGTTTAGGGTTTAGGGCTAGTGACCCAGTGCAACTCACACGACAAGGCCCCCCCCTACAACACCCCGAGAGACCCCAAACCCAGAAAAGAGTCGGAGGCTTAGCAGGCTCAACAAACGCGCTGTGATCACAGCTGCATTCAAGACCCTCCATTCCCTAAAAGCTCTGAACCAATCACTATCAGCATCAGTCAATCACCTCAAGACCCGACAGGACTTCGAAGCAACCTACGCCAAATCCTAAACCCGAAACCCCTAAACCCTAAATCCTAAAACCCTAAACACTAAACCCTAAACCCTAAAACCCTAAAACCCTAAACCCTAAACCCTAAACCCTAAACCCTAAACCCTAAACCCTAAACCCTAAACCCTAAACCCTAAACCCTAAACCCTAAACCCTAAACCCTAACTCACATCCTAAGACTCAAAGGTTTAAGCAACGCCGACCTGGAGGGACTCCAGCTCCTCCGCGCGGTCAGAGATGAGCTCAGCGACGGAGCCGAGGCTGGTTTGGGGTTTAGGTTTAGGGTTTAGGGTTTAGGGTTTAGGGTTTAGGGTTTAGGGTTTAGGGTTTAGGGTTTAGGGTTTAGGGTCCAGGGTCCAGGGTCCAGGGTCCAGGGTCCAGGGCACAACATCAAGGTCGCCACAGACTTGAGCAGTTTGCTCAAAGCCCAGGTCGTTCGGAAATGTCAGGCCATTTTTGCACATGCCTTCCGACTCAAGGCACTTAGCCCCCCACCCCCGCCCCCCCGCCCACCCCGTGTTTGTCCACTCGTTTCCGGCGCTGAGAATGGCGTCATGCGCTTGAGCAGGCGCCGGGCGTCCAGCTCCTGTGGCCGGATACCTCCCAAATTTGGCTTGGATGCTGGCCGCTCGGGCATCTAAAGGGTGGTGGGGTTTGGGTTTAAGCACGGTGGTCTGCAAACGTGGTGGGGCGCTTTTGGCCTTTGTAGCTGTCCGAAGGAGACCGCTCTTTGTTGTTTACTCCATCTGAAAGCCTTTGAACCTCCCAAACCCCAAACCCTAGACCCTAAACCCTAAACCCACTGAGGTTGCCCACAATGCCGAAGTACTTGTCTCCCAGCACGAGCACGTACCTTCACTGTGCCAAGGGGCTTCTGAGTCCCGGCTCCCATCTGCTTAGTAGCTGGGTGAGTACACTTTACACTTTTTGGGATAGTATAACCCCCAATAAAACTTTCATGTACACTTTCTTGGGGCCTGTGAACTCAGCAACTAAGTTTGGAGATTTTGGGCTTACAGGGCTTAGGGTTTGTGCCGGCAGCCTCAATGTCCGTTGCTCCAAAGGCCTTCGGGTTTAGGGTTTAAGTTCAGGGTTTAGGGTTTAAAATTTTTGGGTCTGGGCATGGGTTGAAGTTTCAGCTTCAAATACCCGGGTAGGTTGGTTTGGATTGATTAGGAGGGTACACTTTCAGGATTTGTGGACTGTTGGCCATTCATTCGTCTTGCTCTTGCTCTTGCTCTTGCTCCTCTTGCTCTTGCTCCTGCTCCTGCTCCTGCTCCTGCTCCTGCTCCTGCTCCTGCTCCTGCTCCTGCTCCTGCTCCTGCTCCTGCTCTCTCTCTCTCTCTCTTTCTGTCGCCCTCCCTAAAGCCGAGCCCAGAGCTTTGCAAAGTGCTAGCCAAGGTGCTGAGCCCGCCCCCCCCCCCCCCCCCCAAAAAAAAAAAAAAAAAACAAAGAAAAGAAAATTCAGGGTTTAGGGCAAGGTTTGGGGTTAAGGGTTAAGGGTTAAGGGTTAAAGGTTATATCGAAGCAAGCAAGGCGTGGAACCCCTGTAAGCCCAGGAGCCGCATGACTTGGGGAGCGGGGCAGGACAATGGCACTGTCCCGTGGCCACTTTAGGGTTTAGGGTTTAGGGTTTAGGGTTTAGGGTTTAGGGTTTAGGGTGTGAGACAAACCGAACTGCTGTTGTGCATCTGTGCCGGGACCGTAATGGCCAGGCACACGCTGGGGTTCGCAAGCTTATAGGCTTGGAAAGTGTAGGTGATGCTTTGAGAAAGACAGAACGACATTTTCACTTCGCGGCTCTACATTTCACATGCAGTGTTTGCTTGGTTTGCTCCGCAACACGGTGCTTTGGCGCAACAGCGCGTGAATTTGACTCTCCAGCATCCACAACCCTGAGCGGGGTTCTTTCGCTCATTGTGTTTAGGGTACGCCACAAGGTCGGCACACACCACCACGCGTGTGTTGTGGCGTGCGCCAAAGTTGCCACGCTCCTTCCACGCAGGTTGTGACCACTTGGTCGGTCTAATACCTTGTTCCTAATCTGACTTTCGGATTGGGGAGGCCTTCTCATCTTGGTGTCAAGCTTGTGCCTCGGTCTCTTAAACACTTCGGATTGAGAAACCGTGCGCTTGTTACTTTTTGGGGTTTGGGCTGTTCGTGGGGCAGCGGATTGTTTGCCTTAGTTGAGCTCGCACCTGCGCGATACTTACTTGCCTGATCTGAAGGATGTACCAAATGTTGCCATTGCTCCTTCTGAACGTTTCGTTGTGTGCGGACGCCCAAGCGTCCATAAACCAACCTTTGAAATCTGCAACAATGGATCCGGACTATGCCTGTCTTAAGCCGAAACTCTGCATCGAAAAAGCCGCACGAAGCTTAGGACGTCAAGGTATTTTGGATGTGTGATGGGCGCGAATCCGCAGTGCAGCGCTCGTGAAAACGCACGGTGTCCAAAGTATGTCAACCACTTTCCGCGCTCTTCACAACTTGTCAAGTGTGACTAAAAAGCGTAAATACCTACCGTGTTGGCGCTGTCTAGTAGCTATTGAGTTGCCAGCTGCCACCTCATGCGAGCACGTGCAAAGCAAAATGTCTAAAAGCCATTGCGCTAAAACCCTTGCAACGCAAGACTGCAACAATGCAGCCACTTAGCAACGGTAAGACTCAAACAACAGCAAGCCACAACCAAACATAGCAAACTATACCTCAAACCCAACATTGCCCGAGTTTCCTAAACCCTAATTTGTGGTGCTTCACTGTAACTTTACATATTTAGCCTTTTTGGGCTTATTGGGTTTCTTAAGAAGGCAGCTAAAAATTAGATTCATAGCTACCCTCCAAAGTGCAGCCAAGCAACAAACAAGTTCTTCTATGCTCGTCGCTACCTTGAGGACGACAACCACCCTAGGAAAGAGAGAGAGAGAGAGACAGAGAGCTAAACCCTAAGCCCTAAACCCCCTAAAAGAGATAAGGAAGGAAACATAAAGTATAAACCGCACTGCGCGTAAGAGATGGATTGCTGTGTTGTACATCATCGAACGAGTCCATCTTGAGAGGGGTCCATGCTATGAGCCCGCCTAAACCCTAAACTTTCAATCTTGCCCTTTGTGGTACTTTACTGTGACTTGAGATCCTTAGCCTTTTTGGGTTTATTGGGTTTCTTAATAAGGCAGCTAAAATTTTAATTTTTGGCTACCCTTCTGAGTGTAGCCAAGTGCCGTCTCGAGAGCGAGAGCTTGTCGGAGCTTCTGAGGCCATGCCATCGACATCTGTGGGCACGGCGCCTGGTGCGGCTGCTGATGAGGAGGAGACGTTCCGAGCGCGGCTTAGGGTTTAGGTTTTAGGGTAAAGGGTTTAGGGTTTAGGGTTTTTCCGCGTTGCGGAAACCCAGGCCCGGATCAAGCCTCACTCAAACCCAAGTCCAAGATCTGAGTAACCTTCCCGGCCACTGTCACAATCGTAGTCACGTCCTGGACAGTCCAACTTGCTTGCCTCTTGTTTAGAATTTGACAGCTAAGGGGGAGGGGACGACGTCTCTTCCCAGTGAAACGGTCGGGTGGGGGGGTCCGTGCCAACACAGAAGCTAAATCACATCGCGTCTGCGAGAAGTGCAGTCACTTAAAGTGTGGAGGGTTAATTCACCAAGCTTGAGATGAAGCTTCCGGGGTTCACCTGGGTCGTTCTCTAAATCAGGATCCCTTTTGGGCCAAGGGGTCCTTTCTACAAGGTGCCGTACTAATACGGGAACCTAACCCTAAACCCTCAACCCTAAACCCTACAGTAAACCCTAAACCCTAAACCCTGTACTATAGAGGGACCTAAAAAAAAGTTACCATTTTAGAGAACTGCACGTTGCGAAAGGAGCAGCAGAAGCCGAGCAAGGCTGCAGAGGAGCTCCTACAGGCACTCAGGCGCCATAGGGCTTAGGGTTTAGGGTTTAGGGTGTTTAGGATTTAGGGTTAAGGGTTTAGGGCACTCAGGCGCCATACCCAGGTTAGGGTGGCCAGGGTTTCGTCGCTAAGGGGTTCCAGAGTTTCGGATTTTGGTCTCCGGATCCGGGCTCGAAGGTGCAGCACAAAACACATAAATGAATCAAAAAAAATAAACAAATGTGTATATATATATATATGTATTTATATTTATAGTTTTATTTTTATTTTATCTTTATATTTGTATTTATATTGTATTTATGTATATGTATATGTAAATACACAACTATACATATATACATATACATACATATATGTATATATATATATATGTAGAGTTGTGATTTGGGCACGGATCAGGGGATGGAACGCCAGCACGTAACACTGGACACCTAGTTGTCCCAAAACCTCACAGACGCAAGGGCCTTGCGCATGTTCTGCTCGCAGCATCTTTCTGCAAGTTGTCGTGCTAAGTTGTCGTCCTGCACTCTTGAACCCAAGATTGTTGCCCAGGGCCTGGAGTGGGTTGGGTAGGTGGGGCACTCCTTAGCTTGCAGCTTGCTTGACTGGCAGCACTTCCACGCCAGCTGGCTGCACTTCCAACCCACCCGCCCCCGAGCTGACAGTTGAAAACGTTCTATGCGAGAATTCAAAAGATCTCCATGGTGTGGGCAGGTGGGCGGGCGTGGTTTTCTCTGTCTCTGCGTCTGCATCTGCGTCTGCGTTTCCTGTCTGTCCGTGCCCGTGTTTCTGCCTGCCTTACCGGTACCCCCCTAATTTCGGAAATCCCCACAAGGGATGTCACCCCTCAGGTTGTACCCCTAAAGGTTCCCCGTAATATACTCCTAGTATGGCCCTTACCCTACCTTAAGGATCTTTAAAAAGCATCCCCAAAACCCAAGGGTACAACCTTCAGGGTCCAAGGTAACACCCTAAACCCTAAACCCTAGTGAAGCCTCAGAGGCTCATCGGCGCAGACAAAGGAGCGGTGGCCAGCGCGCAGCTGCTCGCCCTCCGTCTGACGGCTGAGGGCAAGGCGAGGCCAAGTGTCATTCACTCTTTTAGGGTTTAGGGTTTAGGGTTCAGGGTTCAGGGTTTAGGGTGCAATGAGTTCAGTTTCAAGTTTGCTGGTATCTTGCGAAGATCTTAAGGTTCCAGCTTGCCGGCATACGTCCAAAGCCCGTGCTCAAAAAAAGGGTTTAGGGTTTAGGGTTTAGGGTTTAGGGTTTAATGTTGCACCCTCTTTAGTGTTGGGGGCCCCCCCCTCCCCCGAACAGTCGAGGCTGGAATTTGCTCTGTTTAGACGGCCCCGGGGGTTTATATGATTGTAATAGGGAGGAGTTTAGATAGGGCAGCGATGCCTGGCAATCTTTTTTAAAGGTGCGCAGGTGGAATTTTCTTACGGCGCCCGGACGATTTGTCTTTAAAGAGGGACTCCCAAACAGTCAGGGTGTCTTGAATATCTCAGCCAAATTGTCTTTAAGAGGGGGCCAATACTAAAGCAGGTGCAACATTTGGGTTTAGGGTTTAGGGTTTAGGGTTTAGGGTTTAGGGTTAGGGTTTAGGCTGCATGTTCCTGCCAGTTGCTTTAAGAACGGGCGGGCTTCTGCAGGGCTTTGTGAGGCTTAGTGGTTTCACAGCTGGTTTGGGATTTCTACACCGCAGGCAGCCACCGTCAGCTCAAAGTTTTTAGTCCCTGCCATCCACAAGTTTTAGGGTTTGGGGTTTGGGGTTTTCAGTTCACCTCAAAGCCTCCACTGGTTTAGGGTTTAGGGTTTAGGGTTTAGGGTTCCCGCATGAAAATGGGGGGGGGGGCCCTCTCAAGGGGGTTTTACTTGGGGGTATTAAAGGGTACGCCTTACTTGGGGAGATGCCCATATAAGCACTGGATCATGCAGGCTGTAGTGATTATAGGGCACAATGCTTGCAGCTTTTGTCGCCTAGAGTCCCGGACATTCCTCCTTCATTCTGCGCTTCCTTTTTGCATCTCTTTTCAGCCCTCAAAAGGTGCCATTGTGAACCCATAGCCACTCTACCACAAACCTCTGCAAGCTTTGCAAGCGCGGCTCTAAGAAAAGAGAGCAAGCACGTGTGGGCTCGCAATTCCACTTGCCAGCGCTCCGTGAGGCTTAAGGTAAGAGAAGAAAGATGACGACATCAGGGGATGAAAGGGGTCCCTAAACCCTAAAGGTACCCTCAACCCTAAACCCTAAACCCTAAACCCTAAACCCTAAACCCTAAAAAAAAAAACCTAAACCCTAAACCCGAAACCCTAAACCCTAAACAACTGCAGGTGGGCCTCAGCCCGGCAAACGTGATTGCCTTGAACTTGTTCTTGTCCGACTCTTCCTTCCACAGCAGCTTGCTTGAGGATTTCGCCACGCCCCGGGAGCATGGATTGTTGATCCGGGGGGCGATTTTGGAGGATAGAGGTTCGTGCAGGAATAGGAAGGACTGCCTTCTGGACTCGAATGTTTCGCTCCCTAATGACCTAGTGCAATCAATTTGTAGATCCATTCTTGGCAAAGGCGAACTTAAGGCAGAGCGAGGGCTTAGTGCACATCAGGCGGTGATTGGGATTGAAGGGTGCAAGGCCGCTCCCAGCCAGACACCCTTTTGTTGAGGGCCAGGGGCATGTCGTGGCCTTGTTGCCTGCCCCAAAGCTGAATCGCAGCTTAAAGCCTGAAGCCCTAACCCTGTTCCCTAAACCCTAAACCCTAAACCCTAAACCTGTTACCTTGGAGCTGAGGCGAAGTTAGCGCTGCTCTGGTGTCGCAGTTCTCACAGCAGCCGCTGCCGGCGGTACGTGAACGCGCTGCAGACATCTACGCGGCTCATGCGCCCTGTTTCGCTTTGAGCTCTTTTCCGGAAAGCTTCCATGCCATGTTCCAAGTGCGTGGGTAGGATTGCTGAATGGTGCAGGCAGTTGGGCTAAGTTTATGATACCCTAAACGCTACCCCTCAACCCTAAACCCTAAAGGCCCGTCCTACCCAGCTTGCACAGCTCTCCGTGGAGCCTTGATGTATCCAGTTAGCTTTTTTGCCTCCCTAGGACATGCAGCCACCAGACAGCTGTCACCTCACTTGCTCAGCAAGCTTCCCTGAAACCACAGAACGCCATGAATCCCTGAATCCTAAACCCTAAACCCTAAAAAACCCTAAGCCCCAAACCCCAAGCCCCAAACCCCAAACCCCAAACCCCAAACCCCAAACCCCAAACCCCAAACCCCAAACCCCAAACCCCAAACCCCAAACCCCAAACCCCAAACACCAAACCCTAAACCCTAAACCCTAAACCCTAAACCCTAAACCCTAAACCCTAAACCCTAGACCCTAGACCCTAGACCCTAGACCCTAAACCCTAGACCCTAAACCCTAAACCCTAAACCCTAAACCCTAAACCCTAAACCCCATCCCACTCTCAAGGAAGCCTGCCCAGCCCTAAGCCTCCTGAGGCCCAGCTGTCTGCCGCTATCCAGGCACTGCCTGCGCGGAAGGCGCCCCTTCTCCTTCCTTTTCTTTTGTGTTTGTTTAGGGTTTAGGGTTTAGTGTTTAGGGTTTGGGGTTTGGGTTTGGGGTTTAGGGTTTGTGGTTCGGTCTTGGGGTCTGTGGCTCTACATGGGTTTTTCCGAAATTAGGGTACCTTAGTCTTGAGGTCCTTATTGTAAGAGAATCCTACTCCCTCATTTTCGTAAATCCCCATATGGCTGTTACTTGCCATTCTTGCTTTGGCCCAAGCCCGTAGAAGAGGTGGAGAATAAGGTCCAGACATCAAGATGTGTCTTGAGGGCCCCTAAACCCTAAACCCCAAACCCTAAACCCTAAACCCTAAACCCCGTGGTTCGTAATTGGAATGTAAGGTGCCCTTGTGTTTCTGTCAGCACCGAAAAGGCCGCAGCTTCGGACATGATAAAGAAAGCGTCCTTTTTGGGGATTAGGGTTTTTTAGGATTTATAGGGTTTATAGGGTTTATAGGGTTTATAGGGTTTATAGGGTTTATAGGGTTTATAGGGTTTATAGGGTTTATAGGGTTTATAGGGTTTATAGGGTTTATAGGGTTTATAGGGTTTGGGGTTTAGGGTTTAGGGCCCGCAAACCATGAGAGTTTGGGGCCTTTGCACTTGGAGCCTCGCTTCTGAGTGTTGAAGTGTGGGCTTGGGTGACATAGGGGGAATACAAAATCGCCAAAGTAGCGAAGCCTGGCCTGCATTGTGAGAGCAGAGCCATGAAACCAAATCCCGAAGTTTGACCAGGTCCTAAACCCCAAACTTCCCTAAACCCTAAACCCTAAACCCTAAACCCTAAACCCTAAACCAGGTCGTTTGCTTCCGCGCCATCCGCTTCACCGGCGGAATGCGAGACTTCTTGCGCGGTCATCGTCTCGGCATGGACTGCCGCTTGCTCTCGCAAAGGCTGAAGCAGCGGAAGCAGCGGGCTTTGCAGTGTTAAGGAGGCTTTGGGGCGGGGCTTGGGATTCGGAGCTTCAGGTTAAGGTTTTCGATGGGTGGAAACCCTAAACCCTAAACCCTAAACCGATCGTGTAGGCTTCTGACATCGAATGCCTTTCTAAGGCAGCTTCCTTTTGGAATTGCGGAAAGCCAAAGTGAAAGGACAATGCCACACGAGAACTGCGGGGCTAGAATTCTTGCGGACCTGCAAAAAGGGGAAAAGCATGAAGCCTATTAACTTGAGAAGCATTTTTGTTATTCCAGGACAAGTAGAAGCCTCTGCTGGAGAACTGTATCAATTAGCGGTCATTTCCTTTTGTTGTTTGATTAGGGGGTGTTTTGGTCTCATGCAAGTTTCATTGTTCGTCTAGTTTCTTTCTGTCTCCCCAACTTTCGAGAACATTTGCCCGAAACCCTAAACCCCAGCCTAAACCCCCACCCTAAACCCTGAACTCTTAACCCTAAACCCTAAATCCTAAACCCTAGGTTTGGGACTTGCAGCCTCGCCCTGCCAGGTGTGTAGTGTAGGCGAATCCCTCGTTTGGCGACCTCGGGGCCTAGACGAGTCATTGACACTTCTCCACCTTGTTATGTAGGGCTTAGGGTTTAGGGTTTAGGGTTTAGGGTTTAGGGTTTAGGGTTTAGGGTTTAGGGTTTAGGGTTCCGGGTTTAGGGTTCAGGGTCTTTGCGTGCAGAGTTCTCAGTACTGGCTAGTCCCCGAGCCCAGTTGCCAGGGTTTGGGGTTTTGGGTTTAGGGTCTAGGGCCGAGCATCCATGAAATAGCAGCGCCAAGGCTATCGACCTGGAAGTATCGTCATGTGGAGGCCACCACGCAGGGGCAACGCGCTTTGAGCCTGCATCCAATGGCCTCGAAGCCTAAGCCCGGCCCCTAAACCCTAAACCCTAAACCCTTTCAACCCTAAACCCTGAAAACTCAAGATCCCGAACTCCAAGCCCCCAGTTCTTTGAGCTCCTCGGCTTTGCATCCAGAAGAGCCTTGAGCCCGACAAAGGAATGTCTGCAGGGTTCACGTCGGCAGAGGCTGCCGTTCAGGATTTTGGGCTCCAGTGGTGCAGGTTACACGATGGATGAAGGTTCGTGGGGTTCAGAGAGGTGGCCTCCATGTCGCCAAGTTCTCCAGCAGTCTTGCCACAAATCTTTTTGACTCCCAACTTCAGTTCCGAGAGTCATGTCTCTTGTCAGGCACGCCGCCTCCTGTACACAGGACCATGGTGCGGGAGGCAGACTAGGAAAGAAGAGAGCAAGAAGCAGTCATACTGCAAAGAGATGGCCAGGCTTCCTAAAGTTGCAAAGACTGGGCGGTAAAATCTCCGGAGCTCAGAGCTCGAAAGCTTTGTATCTCTGCGAGGTTCCCTAATGCGAAACTACGCCCATCGAGGGCAATTCACGGAGTTCAGGGTGAGCACACACAAGCAAACTTCAGAAGAGATGTGCTGTGGCACCTTGGGCGCCAAGCAGATAAAAAAGGCTTGAAGGCTTGTGCTGCAACCTGCGGCCATACAAATTCCCTGCTAAGTTTGCAGAGGCTCTGAGGCTCTGTCGAATCCCAAGGAACCCTAAACCCTAACCCAAAACCCTGAACCTTAAACCCAAAACCCTGAACCTTAAACCCTAAACCCTAAACCCGAAACCCTAAACCCTAAACCCTAAACCTAAACCCTAAACCCTAAACCCTGAACCCTGAACCCTGAACCCTAAACCCTAAACCAACCCTAAACCGCAAAGCGTCAGAGGACCCAGCGCTGGCCGAAGAGCTCGCCCTCCATGGCGAGCCAGCGGCAGCTTGCGGGCTGGTTTTCAAAATCCGCACCTTGCAAGCACAGCGTCTTGAGGGTTTTTGGGGTTTAGGGTCTAGGGTTTGGGGACTGGCTGGTTCTTAGGAGGGAATGGGGTACCCTACATAATCCCTTATAGGGTTTGTAGGGCCCTAATTCCCTCATTCCCTACTTAGAACCAGGCTCATAAGGCCGGAGGTTGAGAATCCGCTCGTTGCAGGCGTAGTCAAGCGTAACGAGCAAGGGTTTTGCAAGGCTTTCGTGAGTTTTCGGCTAGGCCCTGAACCCTAAATCTCCGGACATCCGACAGAGAGGGAGAGTGACAGAGAGAGTCCGCAGGTGTTGGTTGTCGCTGGTCCTGCGCCCTTCTCGTTCATAGTTGCTACCATACCCAAACAGGGTGGGCAAACTTGCACGGGGGTGACCTCCTGGCATCTCCTAGGCGGGAAAGAAAGAAAAGATAAGTTCCTGGCCATTTGGGAGCCAGGCGCATGTTCTCCGCAACATGCCTCTGGTATTTCTTGGCATGACGACCCCCGGTCCGCAGATGCGTGTGACGAGTCGCAGCATCCGTTTCCATGCCCAAATCCGGTTTGGGGTTTAGGGTTTAGGGTTTAGGGAACCATTACACGCATCCTGGGGACCGGCGGAAACTGTTGCTCGAAGAACCTTGTCTTGGCAGAGCCCGATACGTGACGCTTCCCGTCGGTGGTGCTTTGATCATTACATCGCCAGTGGCCCGGAGCTCCAGCCTCCAGCATTTCCTCAAACTCCTCTGTGAGTAACCTTGATCTTCGCCAGCTACCGCAATAGTCCGACACTGGGCGCAAAGCATGGTAATACTTCCCTTGAAAGTTGCCGCCCGCAACCGACACATATCTGCTGCGCGTGACGACCAGGCTATGCCTGCCCTTTGTTTTGGGCTTGGGCGCTGGAAGCGTCATCAGCACCTAATCGGGACAGTGCCCCACACCGGGGGCTGTGGGCCGGGTTGCCACTTCTGTTGCTGCTTAGGCCCAAAGAAGCCTCGAGGGCTTTCGAGAGTGTACTTGCCCTTTCGGTCTACCATGCCACTTTCACGTCCACAGACCCCATCCTCTTGCCCGTTGAGAGGCTCAATTTGCGCAAGGGGGCGTGCTAAGCGCAGGCCCCTAGGCTGCGTGAAAAAAAGAAAAGAAAGTCTAAGAGTCGCTACGTGGTCCCTTCATATGGGCCATAAAAAATGGGGACCCCTTGTATACCCCATAATTAAGCAGATAGGGACCATCTGTAGGACCATATAACTACCCTTCGAGAACGAAAGAAGTAAGATAAAGAAAGAATGAAAGAAAGAAAGAAGGAGAGAGAGAGAGAGAGAGTGGAGCGCCAGTGGACACCCTCAAGCCAGAACGTGTGTTTGCTGGGAAACCATGGTTGCAAGTTTCACCGCAGCGTCTGAAGACGGACACCGACAGGCGAAAACTTCTGCTTGCGAAAAGCGTGATGTCGACGACCTGAACTTGTTTTCAATGGGGGCTGCTGGGCCCTTGAGTCCTTGAAGTCAGAACGTAGAGCAAAGGGATGTGCACCATGGTTTTGCTTATGTTGCGTGCGAAGACATGCAACTACCCAAGCAAGGGCCAGAGCATCAAATACTTGTCGCGATCAAGAGCCCGTCAATTCAGGAGTCTCGCGGCACAGCGCTTGCATTCTTAAGAATGGATGGTTCCTCGGACACCCTAAACCCCAAACCCCAAACCCCAAACCCCAAACCCCAAACCCCAAACCCCAAACCCCAAACCCCAAACCCCAAAAACCCAAACCCCAAACCCCAACCCCAAACCCCAAAACCCCAAACCCCAAACCCCAAACCCCAAACCCCAAACCCCAAACCCCAAACCCCAAACCCCAAACCCCAAACCCCAAACCCCAAAACCCCAAACCCCAAACCCCAAACCCCCAAACCCCAAACCCTAAACCCTAAACCCTAAACCCTAAACCCTAAACCCTACACTATGATGGGAGTGTCTCCCAAACCAAGGCCGCGCAGCAAGTGCTCGTCCAGTCGCAGATTTCTCAGCCACCCCGGAGCACCAGGAGGCGGTGCAGGGTTTAGGGTTTAGGGTTTAGGGTTTAGGGTTTAGGGTTTAGGGTTTAGGGTTTAGGGTTTAGGGTTTAGGGTTTAGGGTTTAGGGTTTAGGGTTTAGGGTTTAGGGTTGTAATATAGGGGCTCGGAGTAAGTCCTAATAGTATTCCCTTACGATCCCTTTATAATTTATACTATACTTACCCCCCCCCCCCCCCCCCCCCCCCGCCCCCCGGAAAAAAGAAAAAAAACGCATTCCAATTGTTAAGGCCCCTGTTGTGTGCGCCTTACGGGCTTTTAGGTTTTTGGTTTTTCCAGGCTTCACGCTGCCAGGTCTTTCTTGTGCAAATCAACACGACCGCTTCAGCCCTCAAACCCTAAACCCTAAACCCTAAACCCTAAACCCTAAACCCTAAACCCTAAACCCTAAACCCTAAACCCTAAACCCTAAACCCTAAACCCTAAACCCATACCTCACGGCTGGATCATTCGATGTACAATCCTGACCGAGCGCTCAAGCCATGCCCACAGCACCCCATTTTTGCTTTAAGAGGCCTACACGCACATCCAGAAAATCTTTCAACTCCAACTTTCCAAGCTCCGACGCTACAATTAGCAGTGGGCTTCAAAACCACGAGGATTCGGATGCCGAAGCCACAGATGCGATATTGACTCCTGCAAAAATGAGAATGCACTTCCAGTCTGCATGCACAAAGTAAATCCCAATCCTGAAGTACCCTGCCCCTGCCCGGATCTGACCCATGTTATGACTCCCCTAAACCCTAAACCCTAAACCCTAAACCCTAAACCCTAAACCCTAAACCCTAAACCGCCAAGAATGCCCACCTCATGTGTCAAATTGTGTGGCAACGCTCTTGGCCGTTCCTGCTCCAATTGGTAGGTGCTCTTCGCTGCGGGCACCATCTTCCGAGTAGTTGGCTTCTACCCGTGCAGCCAGCAGAGCTTGAGGCCTCAGGGGCCCATCTGGGACTCTGTAGAGTTGAGAGCTTGCAAGCCCTAAGCAGCAAGGGAAGGTGGAGCGAAAGCTTTAAACCTAAACCCGGAACTGTAAAGTTCCGCTTTCGTTTGTCAGCCTTGTTTCTGCCTGCAATTTACCTGGGCTGCTGCCTAAGGCAAGAGGCAGGTTCAGCCTCTCCTAATCTCCATGGCTACGGCTATGCTGACAGAAAGTACCAGGAAGATAGACAAGTACGAGTAAAAGCGTGTGTGTTCTCTGCTTGTTGTTTGCACAGAACTGCCAGCAGAGGGCGACTGAGCGGTGCTAAGGGTATCTTCATGAGCAATGTAGAATGCTCGAAGCATATCTTCTGGAACTGCCATTAGGGTTTAGGGTTTAGGGTCTAGGGATTAGGGTGTTTAGGGTTTAGGGTTTAGGGTTTAGGGTTTAGGGTTTAGGGTTTAGGGTGCTTTTGCACAGAGGCTCTCGACTTCTTTTCCCCCAGCATGAGTCGGGGCAAGTCTAATGTTTGTGCAGTGGTGTTGGGCTTAATTGACCATTCTGGGCATAGGCTTCCAGAGGTCAAAAGCTTGATCGAACCTAAACCCTAAAGTTCCACATCCACCTGCAAGGCCGTACTTTCGTTATTCTTGAGTTGCAGGGCGTGTGCAAGCTTGAACCGTCTTGAGTGACACCCCCCCGCTGAGAAACTTCGGAGTATAACGCCTCAAAAAAAAAAGCTGGCTGTTGGACGCAACTGCTTGGAGGCTTTGCCAGAAGACTCCCCCCCACCCCCTTAAACCCTAACCCCTAAACCCTAAACCCTAAACCCTAAACTTGGGTTCGGCCGGTCCACACTAACAGTCAAATAACGCCGTGGCCTTATAACACACAGGCCAAAAATAGCACCAGGAATCCCAGTCAATTTTAGCATTTACCGGGTGCTTCTTTTTGTGGGTCTGCTGGTGGTGACTGTTAGTCACATAGCAGCAGAAATAGCACCAGAAATAGCACAAAAAATAGCACCAGAAATAGCGCCAGGAATAGCACAAAAAATAGCACCAGAAATAGCACAAACAATAGCACCAGAAATAGCACCAGGAATCCCAGTCAATTTTAGCAGCTTAGCATTTACCGGGTGCTGTTTTTTGTGGGTCTGCTGATGGTGATTGTTAGTCACATAGCACCAGCAACAGCACCAGAAATAGCACCAGAAATAGCACAAACAATAGCACAAAAAATAGCACCAGAAATAGCACAAACAATAGCACAAAAAATAGCACCAGAAATAGCACCAGGAATAGCACAAAAAAATGCACCAGAAATAGCACCAGAAATAGCACCAGGAATAGCACCAGGAATAGCACCAGGAATAGCAGGAATCTCAGTCAATTTTTTGGCATTTACCGGGTGCTTCTATTTGTGGGTCTGCTGGTGGTGACTGTTAGTGTGGACCGGCCGAACCCAACCCTAAACCCTAAACCCTAAACCCTAAACCCTAAACCCTAAACCCTAAACCCTAAACCCTAAACCCTAAACCCTAAACCCTGACCCTAAACCCTAAACCCTAAACCCTAAACCCTAAACCCTAAACCCTAAACCCTAAACCCTAAACCCTAAACCCTAAACCCTAAACCCTAAACCCTAAACCCTAAACCCTAAACCCTAAACCCTAAACCCTAAACCCTAAACCCTGGACAGGAAAGGCACGGCCTCGGATGCTGGGCCCTGGGCTGCGGAGCTCGGATCCGCAGCTGCAGCCGCAGCGCAACGCAGCGAAGCGTTGGCCTGGGAGGAGGCCCGCACCTTGGGGACCAAATGAACCCTAAAATTGGGGGTCATATACCCATTACTACTATAACTCCTATTAAGGTATATGAACCATAAACCCTTTTAGGGTTCATTTCGTCCCCAAGGCAGGTGCTGTTTGTGCGCGTGCGCGTGCGCGACACTGCCTTTCCATGGCTTTGTTCCGCTGCACCTGCGAGGTCATGTTCTCGGGGGAAGGGGCGCAGCGTGCTCTTTGTTTGTGGGGAAGCTGTTGTGGGAGTTGCCTGGACATCACGCACGTGGATCAAGTCTTTGTCCATGCCGCAACTTTTCCCAAGTGTTATTTATGCGTCACGTCCTGCCGGCCAGGAAATAGTACCGGGTTTGGCGCCACACTGACCAAGCCCCCCAGTCCTCAACCCGGTGCACACCTCAGCTAGGCAAGTGGCCAAAAAGCATGAGGCCAAAGTTCTAATGTTTGAGGGAGATCCATGGTGCGACTGAACAGCTGCCATGGAAACGAATTCACACCGCTCTTCCGCAGTGACCTGGGTTCAGAGCCCCGGTTGAATTACGAGTGATGTTTTGTTCGTTGCGGTTTGGTTTTTACAGCTCGGATGCAAGTTTTGAGGTGCAAAGACACCTAACGCTACAATCGAAGTTCCACGTCGTGAACCAAGGAATCGGAAGAGAGCGGTGAAAGCGATGAGGAGGGCGCTGAGGAGGGCGAGGGCGAGGAAGCGGATCCTGACACTTGGATGGTCTTTCGAAGTTCTCAGGTCGAAGTCTACGGCGTACAGATAGGATGGCGAGTGGTTGGCGATCTGCCTAGTGGCCTCGTTGTGCCCCCTAAGCCCGAAGCCCTAAACCCTAAACCCCTAAACCCTAAACCCCTAAACCCTAAACCCTAAACCCTATAAGACCTAAACCCTATAAGACCTAAACCCTATTCTTAAGGACCCGGAGCCGCTGGAAGACTTGGATGGGGCTTTCGCTGACGCACGGGATTGCTGGAAGATCGATGCGGAGACCTTGAAACTTTGTGGTGCTTTACTGTAACTTTACATCTTTAGCCTTTTTGGGTTTATTGGGTTTCTTAAGAAGGCAGCTAAAAATTAAATTCACAGCTACCCTCCTAAGTGCAGCCAAGGAAAGGCTTCTACCTTCACAGCCCCACCGGCCCCTTTAAGTCATCGTTTGGGTACCATTTTTTTACATTTTTAAGGGTACTCTTAAACCCTATAAGGCCCACTGGCTCCTTTAAGTCAGAGTTTGGGGTACCATTTTTTTTGCATGTTTAAGGGTACTTTTGTCAGAGTTGGGTACCATTTTACATTTTTTAAGGGTACTTAAACCCAAAAGGAAGAAGAAATAAGTTCAATTTTTTTAAATCTTATCCCAACCATGAACTAGGCCAGCTCTTCAGCTGGGATCAGGCTCGGGGCGTGCTATACGAGTACATTCGCCAGTCTGGTGAGTGCAAGCCCATTTGGGCTGCTGGTGCTCCGCACCTGAGCGCCGAAATTTGGACCGTCCCGCATCCTTGAAAGCAAGATTTTGGGGGTTTGCGAAAGTAAGGGACCCCGATTACAGACCTCCAATTAGTGGGGCCTTACCAGAATAACCCCAATAAGGTACCCCTAATTTCGGACCCCCCCCCCCCCATTTTGCAACACTTGTCGGCCCGGCTCAATTACAGAAGCAAGAGCTCCACCGACTGGACCAGGTCTTACCACTGCCGCCCACGGACCCCGCAAGCCTTCAGAATGCCACCACCGAGCAGTCCAGCAACGTCCTTTGCATCCTGCACCTGCACCTTGGGTGAACTTAGAGCCAGTTCC
>CAJNDS010002471.1:0-5000 GCA_905221605.1 Symbiodinium natans | reverse complement strand
TGGTACAACGAAAATGAGGGGCACCCCGAATATAGACCCCCGAATAGTAGGATCCCGTTATAACATGGATGCCGCCAGAGGGATGGATGTAGCTGGTTGGCCAGCCCCCATGCGATTTCAATTTCACAGTTCAATCCTCAGTCCAACCCTTGAACCCGAATTCCGAAACATGAGCGGAGTTAAGCAGCCTTATCTCCCAATCCCATGCTCCGGCCCAAAAGGTAGCAGTTTTGCAGATAACTTGGCCCTGCCCATTAAGCTTTACGAAACCTCTAGATTCTGGTCTTAGAGTCAGGCGAGCTCCACCAAGCAGGGAAAGGCAGCTCGAGGTAGCCCCAAAGTTTGGTTTTAGGCCACACGACCCTAAACCCTAGACCCTAAACCCTAAACCCCCTAAACCAGGGGTTCAAGGCTCAACAGTTTCTTGCTCAAGGTCCTCCTAGACGAGGAGGACGCGGGCGCCGCGCAGCGTGCAGACATGGGCCCGTGAGCAATGGAGCCAGGCCTCCACCCCCCAGGGCCCGGTTGTTAAGGTTTAGGGTTTTGGGTTTTGGGTTTTGGGCTTTGGGCTTTGGGTTTTGGGTTTTGGGTTTTGGGTTTTGCAGGGTTTCGGGTTTAGGGTTTAGGGTTCAGTTTGTGGCCTATCTGGGAGACGTGATGCAGGGCTTCCTTCCGTCTTTCGTATTCAGGAACTTGGTCTCACGAAATTTGTGAAAACTTGTGTCAGTTGCAATCAATTTAAAGGAATACTCCTGTTCTGGAGCCGCTGGATAGCTTGACAACTCTCAAACTTCCGACTGGATAAAGTTTTCCTGCTCTGAGCGCTGGAACCTGCAGCAGTTGCTTAAAGGTTTTGATTCCGAGCCTCATAACAGGAGGGCTTGTCGAATTCGTTTTGCCGCAAATCCTAGCAACTGGCTCATGCCATGAGTAGGCCCAGGCGGCTAGAACTGTTCACAAAACCCGACAGCCGCGCAAGACTTGAAACCGGCTCTGGAAAAATCAAAAGCAGCCCCCCGAAAAACCTAAACCCTAGACTCTAAATGCGAAACCCTATACCCTACCCAGAGACTATTCCTTAATTAAGGGGTTTTGGAGTCTCTGGGTAACCGTAAACCCCAACCCACCAAACAGACCCAAAAAAGACGAGCAGGATTGCGGTCCGCCTTACCTGAGCAGCCTCATTGTGAGAGCGCAAAGTCTTACACCCATGTTCCAAGCGTTTAAAGGGTTTAGGGTTTAAGGTTTAAATTCTTGGATAGCAACAAACTCACCATCAGTTTCTTCCCACTCACAATGTGAGAAGAAAGTCAGTCCCTAACAGATCGTTGACAGCTTGCAACTAGTAGAAATTGAGGGGTCTTAAGGTTAAGGGGTTCAGGCTGCGGCCGCTATCTGCGGGCAACAAGAGGCTCAACACTTCAACACCCAACTCAAAGGGGCGCATTGCTAGGGCTTCTAGAACTTCCTGCCAAACAACGCAAGCATCAGAAGCTTTCTCGACCCATGCTTTTGCATTATAGGCAGAAACCCAGAGGCATTGTACAGCGTGCCTGGGCATCGGAATCGTGCTGCAAGACCCTGGTTGTTGTGTCATCTGTTGCAGCTTGGCTTAGCCATGGCCCTGTGCCAGTCTTATGCACCAGGTAAGCTGAAAGATCTTCAGATGTTAACTATTGCTTCCAAATCAAAACCTTTCACCTCCTTCCTCAAATCACCAAAGGATTGTGTGGTTCGGATTGTTGGGTTCATTCGTTCAACGCCGGATCTTTGCGCAGCAGACGCTATTGTTGAAAGGTCCTGGGACAGAAAGAGTTCCACAACAGTGAAACACGCGTCTAAGGCTAAATACATGAAAAGGTTGCACATGTGACATGTTGGCTTTGGGAGTTGCTGGGGTGGCCGAGCTTGCTGTTTTCCAGTCTACTCCTCAGTCCCAAGCCCTGCCCTTAACACAGCAGTGAACAACCCAAGCCTCCAAAACAGCCCATAAGCAGCACAAGCATCTTTGTGGATCCCAGGGCGAGTTCTGCAGCAGGTTCTGTATCAGCCCGAACGGGTTGGATCGCTTACGCTCGCGACTTGTTCGAGCAATGATTCTTGATGCTATATCGTTGGACGCTTTGTTCCAGCTGCCGGCGAAGAAAAGGATGCGCCGAACGCAACCACGCGGCGTCCACAGCGGAAGCATGCGCCCGCCCCACGCTTATCCCGTTCCGATACTAATGCAGGCCTAGACATTCAAGCCCTTAACCTCATATGTTGCGAACTGCTGGGACATGATGATGATGATTATGATGATATCGATGTTATTGGGACGATGACAAAATTTTCTATAAATCAGAGATCGTCTTTTTTCAATCAATGATTTTGAATAAGAACTACTTTTTTTTCGATCTGGAAGACCAATATTGGTTGGAACAATCAATAAATAAATTTAAGAGGCAAAAATTGTTCTGGAAATATTTTCTTTAAAAAAATGTTTAGAACAAGGTTTAGGGTTTAGGGTTTAGAATTTGGGGTTTAGAATATTCTAAATCTTTTCTTTAAAGAAAATATTTCCATAATAATTTTATCTAAGCTTTTCAAAAAATACAAGTATATTCGATGAATACATTATTTTGAGGATTAATCATTCATTTCTGGGAAAGGATCCCCTATTTTTCTAGAATTCATGAGACTGTCTCGCAACACAATGCGCAGAAATGGTATGTCAACATGCGTTGTAGCTCGTAGCAGTAGCACTAGGGCCTTCAGAACTCCGTGAGACGACCAAGCCCATAACCAGATGCCCGAAAGCGTTCTAAGCCTCTTAAAAATCTGAAAAGGGTTTAGGATTTAGGGTTTAGGGTTCTGACTTCAAGCCCACAGCGCCAAGTCACAGTTGCTCACGGCACACACGAACTTACGAGGAACTTGCCCGAAAGGCCGATGAAGCACCTGAAAGGCACGTTGTCAAACTGCCTGTTTGCTACACGCCCATGTAAGCCCGCACGTCCCTAAACCCCCCAAGTAAAGTTCGTACCTACAAAAGGTGCTCTCTTGCAACTCTTATATTCTTTCTAAACCCTAAACCCTAAACCCTAAACCCTAAACCCTAAACCCTAAACCCTAAACCCTAAACCCTAAACCCTAAACCCTAAAAGGCCCTAAACCCTAAACCCTGAACCCTATCTCCCCCAGGCCGGAGGAAGCCTTGGGGCTCTTGCCCCGGCCAGCGCCGCAGGCGGTCGCGGCACTGCGCAGCGTGCGCCTAGCCGAGGTGGCCTGCATAAGGGGGGTTTTAGGGCTTAGGGTTTAGGGTAAATTGGGACGAATTTAGGCTTAGGATTTATAGAGTGAGATGGCACATGGCGTTTGGGGGTTTGGGAGGATGCTTGTCAGTGCTTTGGGATGCTTTGTGGTCCTCCTGCGACCGTCGGGCGTTTTGAGATCGTCACGTGACGCCTTTCGGTCCTTTACGGTTTCTCGGAGTGCGAGAGTTGAGGCTGCGGGTTCCAGGGAGAACTTGGTGTTTTTTTTTTTTTTTTTTTTGTGTGTGTGTGTGTGTGTGTGTGTGTGTGTGTGTGTGTGTGTGTGTGTGTTGTGTGTGTGTGTGTGTGTGTGTTGTGTGTGTGTGTGTGTGTATGTGTTAGGCGGGAGAGTCCAGCACCCTATCTACAATCGAGATTCTTTAAGACTTTCTATGACTTTCTTATAGGATCTCGATGAAAGGGATCAAGCCTGAAGGAACAAGATTTCCAAATTCGAATCCGGAAATTTATTCTATATATGAAATTCATCATCCAGGCGTTATGTGCGCCCAAATAAATGAAAGGGAATCCTCATCCACGAGAGCAAGAAGAATTTCGAATTCTCCAAGACATCTCGACGTGTTTAAAAGTCCGTCATCACCCCCAATTACAAGTCATCTCATCAAGACGAAAAAGGAATAAGAAGAATCGAAGATTCCTAAATACAAAGAATCAAAAATAAGACGAATCATCGATTTAAAAAGGGTAGATCTAGGATATAATAGTTAAGATATAGAGAATATATCCCCATAAAAGGCTACGGGCTCGACTCCTATTTTCGCTCTGCGGCCGCCCCGTCGGATGCCCCGCCTCCTCTTCCGGTCCATTTGGCTGCTTGTGAGGGCCTTGCAGGGGGATCCTGAAAATTCCGGGAATTTTAACACTTTTTGTCTAAAAATCCTGGGAATTTTGGGAATCACCCGGAGCTGAAAATTCCCGGAATTTTAGGAATTGTCCGGATTGAGGTTTGGGCTTGCCGGGTTGGATTTAAGGTTCCACCGCAACAGTGATGACGTGGGTGCCCCTTCACCTTCAAGGAAATCTTCAAGGAAATCTCTTGGTCCAGGGTAGTTACGATGACGGTCGCCGCCCGCCAGCTGTTCAAGGGGGTTCGGCCTCACGATCACGTATCAGCAACAGCTCTCGAAAAATCCTAGGAATTTAAATTCCGGGAATTTTCGGGATCCCCCGGGTTCAGGGTTTTACGCTTTACGGTGTAGGGTTTTGGGGTTTAATAGAAATTGTATAGGGTTTGTGTCCGGAGTTTTGTCGTGTTTTGGGGGGGTTTTGTTTTTTGCTTTTGCTGTAATGGTTTGGGTTCTGTCGGGTGTGGTGGGGGGTGGGTGGTTTTGGGGTGCTGAGGGGTTGGGGCTGAAAGGCTGGGGTTTTGGGGAGTTTTCCCGAATGCCCGTGGTGGTGGTCCCGTGGTGGTGGTCCGTGGTCCCGTGGTGTTCGTCGTGGTGGTCCCACAGCGTGGTGGTGGTCCCGTGGTGGTGGTGCTCCTTTGGTAGTGGTGGTCTGTCGTGGTGGTGGCGGTGTCCGTGGTGGTGGTGGTGGTGGTGGTCCCTTGTGGCCGTCGTGGTGGTCCCGTGGTGGTGGTCCCATGGTGGTGGCCGGGTGGTGGTCCGTGGCGGTGGTCCGCGGTGGTGGTCTCGTGGTGGTGGTTCCGTGGTGGTGGTCCTGTGGTGGTTGTCTCGTGGTGGTGGT
>CAJNDS010002470.1:190000-406716 GCA_905221605.1 Symbiodinium natans | reverse complement strand
TGCATGGACAGACGGCACCCGCAAGCCTAAACCCTTACATCCCTGGCGGTCCACAGCATCGCCACAGATGTCGCTGTTCCCGATCTCAATGCCAGCGCCAAAAGGTGCAATCTCCACTTCGGGTGCGAACTCACAAGCCCAGTTAGCCACCTCAGGTTTCGGGTCAAGTGTTCAAGTGTGCTCAGGACTCTGAACACCGTGTCCAGGAAGCTTGCACGAGAATACTTAAGAATTTTGGATCCCAAATTTCCGCCGAGGCCTCGGGCCGTAGATGTCTGGGTAGCATAAAACAGGTACCCCACCTCGAACATGCACTAACCCCACCATCTCCGGTTTGGGTTGCCTCGCCGCTGGGCAGGCCCCGGCCGAGGCGGGTCGCGTGGCGTCAACGCTATCATTGGTGCAGTGATGCCCCCATTGCTCACGCACTATCCGTAACAGGAGATAAACCCGAAACCCGAAACCCTAAACCCTAAACCCTAAACCCTAAGCCCTAGCCCACCCCTCCATCTCCACCCGAGTCCCAAAGAATGGAGAGGGTGCACGAAGAATTTCCTGCCACCTGGTCGCGCTTTTTGCGATGTTGGCCGCATGTTCGACTCTGGCTCCTGGCGGAACTACTGGCTATTCGAAGCTTCGGACTTCCGGTTTAGGGTTTAGGGTTTACTGGGACCCTCTTTACCTACTGTTTATGGGTTTGACCTACGAAATTTAAGGGTAGTTACTACTAAACTGTAGGTACATAAAGTCCCAGGTCTGTCTTCGGTGTGGCAAGCTTTGCAGAATGATGGGCCGCCGTTGCTTCAGGACATGCGCCCCCAATGTCAATCGCATCTTGCACAGACGCTCTGTCCTGCAAGGCTGCGTCGCGCTACAAGGAGGTCTCTCTCACGATCTCCCTCGCCGCACAACTCCCAGTCGTCATAGAGCATGTTCCTGGTGCATGATTTGTCTTTGACTGCGGCGGCAGCTCAGCTTGTGTTGGAACCCCAATCTACCATCAACAAGAACAGTTTGGATAGAGCTGGCTTGGGTGTCCTCCACACTGCGACATAGCACAAATTTGAGGTTTGCAACCTTTCAAATAAGCTCTTCAGCTTGCGAGTTCAACAGCTCCTTGCACAAGTGCCTGTGACAATCTAGCGTGAGGAGGTACAGAATTCACCAGGTCAGCTGCCGCCACTGGCTATAATGTGGAAGTTGCCCCTACACTACCACTCCCAGCAAACAGCCCTTGCTCAGGAGAAGACTCAAACACGCACTTTTGCATTTCAGTGCACCCTCCCAGCAGCAAAAAGAGCGTGCTTGCTGCGCCATTACATGATCAGACATTTGCCATAAAGCGTTGCGACAAGCGTCTCCGGAGTGTTGGAGCCATCTCCCTTGCCAAGCTTGCCGAAGGTTCCACCGACATGTCGGGCAATCTCCTGGGCCCACTCTTAACAGGAACCCATGCAAAGAAGAGCCTTAAAGAATGGCTGACCCATTGTACGGAACTCCAAAACATCAGATATACAAATTTCAGTGACCTCCGTTTTGGGCCCAGTGGATAAGGTGCTGAACATCGCAAGCAAAAATTTCCCTCTCGCCATAGGCACTGGGTTTACCTGTCCACTGATTGACGTATGGGGCACAGTGTGCATGCTGCTTCAATTTGCGAGCCAACTCTTACACGAATTCCTAGCAGCCCCATGCAGCCCAACCCTAAACCCTAAACCCTAAACCCTAAACTACCCTAAACCCTAAACCCTTAAGGGTTAACCTCAGCCACTGGCCAAGCGGCGCACGGGTGGTAGTCCTGCATTTCCTTCTCCGCAGTGCTGGGATCTGCCTCAATCGGGGACTCTTCCTTGGCACGCGCAGAAAGAGTTACGAACACCCTTCCAGGGTTTAGAGTTTAGGGTTTAGGGTTTAGGCAGAACAACAACCTACTTGCGTGTGCCTATGAGGTACTCTGTGTGATTGTCACAGCACGGCAAAGCAGGGACTGTGCAGGTGGGCGGCACCACGTTGTGACTCGTGTGCTGGGGAAAAGCAGCTTATCACACTGAATCTTGTCACACTGGTGCTCATGATTTTGCTGCCCACCTGTGTGGAGGCAAGCGCTTTTTCAAAGCAAAATGCTTTGACGCCTCACACAACCTCTGCCATAAATATGCTTGCGAGGGGCAGTCACTTGCTCACCTTCGCTGTTCTTGAAGGTTTCCGTGATCCTGAGAATTTTCAACAGCAAGAGCACAGGCCCTGGAAACAGCGGAACGAAGTGCTGAGGCAGCAGTCTACGACGTTTCCAGTACTTGCTGTAAGGGACATCATCTACGGCACTTCCCTGCCAAAATCTCTGCAGCGTCGGCTCATGTAGCGGAAAAGGGATTCTGGGGTTGTTCATGGAAGGTTCAAAATTTAGGGCTAGCTCACTGAGGGTTGGGATTTCTGTCTGTAGTCAGGATGGCGGGTTAGGCTTTAGGGAACTTTCAGAGTCAATGACTCAAGGTGAGGGCCTAGGGTGTGCGTCTCCACGTGCGTGCGTGTGCATCGGTGTGAAGTGAAAGCATATACATGCAGCCAGCGACTCAAGGTAGCAGGAATGTTGGGGGCAGCTGCAACAAGCAGCAAAGACCCTGCGGAACCCAGCGTAACATGGCTGCTTTGTCGGAGTGATTCAGAACAAGGACCAGAACGGACTCTCTGCCCAAAGCACATTCGAGCGGACTTCGAAGGGTCAAAGCGAAGAAGGCTGTGCAGGTTGCTACCATTGCAGCAGTAGGAGCCCAACAACAAGCATCAGTACCGTACCAATAGAAGGACGTGAGACGCATCCTGTATCAATGCGACAAAAAAGCCGCGACCGCGATTTGGCAGCTTACAGTACCGCGTGCAGCTGACAATTCATTTGGCTGCCTGTTCAGAAAGAATGGAAAGGTCAACAATATGCTGACGTTGACCGATTTCTATTCGACGTCCTTATCCGGGATCCGCGCGGGATTCCCAGTCTGCAGCCAAGCGGCTTGGTCCAAAGATCCTTGTAGTTCAAGCCTGGGTTGTTCATGGCTGCTCGGGACCCTTGCAGAGCTTCGATTCAAAGAGCGCCACACAAACCTTGTGCCCTAAACCCTAAACCCTAAACCCTAAACCCTAAACCCTAAACCCTAAACCCTAAACCCTAAACCCTAAACCTTAAGCCCTAAACCCTAAACCCTAAACCCTAAACCCTTGTTTCCGGAAGGAGGCCAAGGAGCACTCAGAAGAGTAGGTGGGCATCTCTGCTTTGAAGCTTTCCAGCCTCGGTTCAACCCATGAACATGTCAGAAGCATGCTCTGGCATTACATGTGTATGTGTATATATATATATACATCTCTATATATATGTATATATATATCTATCTATATAACATTTCTCGACTATATGTGTTCTACGATCTGTTGTATAAATGATATACGACAAATATGCGTTATGTAAAGGAATATACAGATAGATGGATAGATGTATGTAGTGAATATAACCAGAACCTATACACACACACATAAATATATATATATATATATAGGTAGAGGATATAAAAAGATATATATATATATATATATATGTATGCATTCTAAGACATTATATGACTGTGTACATATGCATATACATATAGTATTGTATATACCCACGGCAGAGCCGGCCGTCGCGCTCTAGGTGGCTCAAAGCGGCTCTGGGATCTTCGGCAGCTTTGGCTTCTTGGGCTTCTTGAGCGATGCGAGGAGTGCTTTCGCACCTCGACTCCACCAATTGTCTGTTGAGGGTTTAGGGGCGTAGGGCTTAAGGCTTAGGGTTTAGGGTTGAGGGTTTAGGGTTTAAGGTTTAGGGGTACCAGAAGTGTACCAAGAGACTTTAGGGTTTCGTGACCCTAAACCCTACACCCATAACCCTAATCCCTGGTTCAATTAGGCAGATTGGGGCTTTTCGCAGGCTTTGGGCGACTGTGCCTTCTGGATAGGTCACAATCAACAGCTGGAGCCTCTGCAAAGGAATGGCTCATTTTCAAGAGTCTTGTGTGCTCTTGGAAGATACAACCGTCGAATATGACCATCATAACCACCAAAAGAGCCCTGTGGTAGCCCACCCAGCTGGGGCAACGATTGAGGTGCCATTCGGTTTCTGGATCAGACGCAAGACACCGGCCCTTCCAACGCCAACAGCAAAGATCATCTGAGCTCTGCCCAAGAGGCTCTTCTTCCCAGACTCATCTAACTTGGGAATGCCCATGGACTCAAACGCCTCAGTGGCACATTGATGCATGTGTGGCAAGCTTTTCCGGAGAGAAGCAAATGGATCCGCAATTGTGTGGTGAATCGAGCTTTCGCCACACTTCCTGCTTTAAGAGTACTCCACATGAAGGACCACCTGGAACACTCTGCGTCCAACGTGTTGATAGCAACATGCAGACTGGCACTTGCCGAGGCATCCCTGTGGTCAGAAACTATCTGCAGCCATGAAAGTTTTTTCTCTAACATCTGGCAACAAACAAATAAATTGAAACAGACAAGTAAATAAATACATACAAACATGTCTATATAAACATTGCCCTTTTGCTCAGCGTCTCCGTCGAAGTCGCTGATGTCCACCACCTCGAAGGACTTGCCACTCAGGTGCCTGCAGAAACTATGGAAATCATGGCTTCCGCATATGCGCTGCCTGCATCCTGCTGGACATCTGGTGACCGGGCAACTTGCTCCGGGAACACCGGCAGTGGTTTCAGCACCTGTTTCTGGGTAGTTCTAGAGTGTTGCAATGCGTAATGTTCTGGGAAGGGACGGGAGGGAATCTGTAGGTAAAGAGCTGTCCTGCCTGTACTCTGATGTGAGCAGGCTCAAAGATCATATTGTCGTAAAACGCACCATGACATACCTGTACACCGTTTCGCGCATTCCCATCTTCGTGTCCTCGCCTGGCCAGAAATCTTCAGACGAAAAGAAAGCAGTATGTTTCAACCTGCAAACCTGATGCAAGCAGGCAACAAGGGTGTCGCGGCACCGTTCACGCCACTGCACTCCTTGCCGATGCACCACTTGCCGGCGTCACTGTCAAAGGAAAGGCTTGTTCCATCCGCACTTTCATAGACCTGGAGACCACTGTGGTCGAACACTCTTTGCTTTGAAAACATGACAGGATGGCTGAGGGTTTTTATGCGAGAAAGGTGGGGCTCCGGTGGTTGAAAGGATGCAGCCGTGCTGTCTCAGAACGATGCTGACACAACAAAGCTCCACTTTCATGCGAGGAGCAGGCCGACCAGACGAGTCCCGCGACGTTGGGCAATACTTTCCGTCCTTGCCTTCGCAGGCCAGGCTAGGACTAAGGGCGGCAGGAACCGATAGCATTAACAAACGAATAAGATCACGATGAATCGTCGGAATTACTCTGCTCCAGCCATCGTTACCGTATATGAATGAGTTCAACAAGGCAAGACTCAGGTACAGGTTGTATCTGCAGTCTGAACCTTTCAGGTGCGACTTTGGCATTTTTTTGATTAGATGGCCCAAGGAAGTCCGGGAAGGACCAGCTTTCCCCTAAACAACCCCAAACCACGAACCTCTTGACATCCTATCATACTATTATTATGAATATGGCTAATAGTGATTTCATACTATATTTTACAGGGTCTCCACAGTCCTCCAGGCTCCAGGTAGCCAAGAGGTTCCTTGGCTACAAGCGAATGGTTAGCACAAAACCACAGCGGCCAAAATTCTGGCAGTACTGGGCAAGATGATGCTTCGTCATCATCACGGACATGCCAGCGTACCAACAAAGACTTAAGCTCTCCAAAGCCAACTGCCACTATACATGCTCCGCAACCGCCTCTGCCACTACCATGACGAGATGTCAAGTAGTGTCCAGGGGACCACCACGGTCGGCGAGCCACCTGCCTTGCAGCAGAAATAGCGCACGCGGGCCCACCTGCCAGGCTTCAGTTGAAACTCGGCTGGGCTTGGCGAGTTCTGGCTAGATCTGTTCAAAGACAGAGGTGCGCTGGCACTGCGCTGGCCGTGGCCTGCCGCCCTCAGAGAACTCGAAGTGGAGCGATGCTATAACGGAGTTTTCGCCTGGAGGTGACTTTCGGAGGCACGTGGAGCGCTTTTTTCGAGCCCTGTGAAACTAGCAGGGGGTGTTATAGAGGGGATCTCGAAGGGCAGTTGGTAGTGAAATGTTGTGAAAGGTTTTCCCAGAACTGACGTTTTTGGTTTGATTTGTCACCACACCTGGACTCTACATGTTTATGTCAATAGGAACAACCTGCGCCCACCACGAAAGCAAGGTTCTGGCAGCAGGCTAGTAGGGAGGGTGGGCTGGGAGGGCGGGTGAAATCCCGAGGTAAGGGCGATGCAAACCGCCGTGATGACCCACTGACAAGGTTGCGAAACAAGAACACAGAAGCAAGCCAGCATGGGCTATTAGGCCTTATCATCCCCCTAACCAACCCTATAAAGGGCCTCTTTAAGGGGTTATAGGGTATAATACCGCATGTAGGAGCTGCTAAAGAGCGAGCTTTCGCGACAGTCTCCTGCTTGCAGCCTGAGCTGACAGTCAAGTGGCCACAGGAAACGACGAGCTTGCTCAGTGCTGGCTTCCAGCTGTTCTTGTTGTTCGAGAAGGATGGCACCTGCCACGGTCTCAGCATGACAGCCCCTCCTTGAAATCTGAAGAACAGCGAGCCGTCCAGCAGGACGGCGACAGCAGGTGCACTTGCAAAACAACATATTTTGCAAACTCATGGCATAAAATTCCTACCATAACGAACAGTAACCTAATCATTGCGAAAAGACACGGGCAACACTGCCGCAAGCCGACTCCTCAACACGAATATGGGGGCCTTAATAATTAGAGTAGGGTTTTGCGGGGGGTTATTCTAGTACAACCATACAGGAACCGTAAGGGAATACTATTAGCACTTATTCCGTCCCCTATATCCAAAAACCCTAAACACTAAGCCCTAGACCCCTAAACCCTTAAACCCTTAAACCCCCACATATTAGACCCCTGCAACGACCGAGGTCGCAACCAGCTCGCCCCGCAGCGACTGGCCTCGAACTGTCCGCTGAAGTACTCGAAGCAGGATCCCAAGCCTCACTTCTTTTTGTTGGGGGAGTCTAGGGTTTAGGGTTTAGGGTTTCGGGTTTAGGGTTTAGGGGATCTTTGGGGCACTGTTTTGTTTGAGGAATATCCAAGGTCGGGGGAAATCATGTTTGAAGAGCGGCAGTGAACCACCAACTGCTCTCTCCAATGCGATCGGGGAGCCACCGATGTAGCTGCACTCGTAGAGGTAGCCTGACAACAGTGCGCGCGAGAACTGCAGCGGAAGCACATGCACAGAACAGTGGCGAGATGGCTTTCTTAGGACCTGCAAGACCTTGTACTAGCCCTAGCTGGTACCCAGCCGAACAAACCAAAATTGTCTAGTCGGCACCAAACCTATGATGGGCCGATCGTCGAAGGAGACAGGCATGGATCTGATCTACGTCCATCCGCACACCGCAGCTTGTTCTTTCAGCGGTACGGCATTCTGCCTTCCTCGCCCAACAAAACAAAGTTCAGTGAACTATCTGTCTACTGTCTTGATCATCCCCACCCCCCAAAAGGCTCACCACTGTCGGAAGGGAATTCAGGACACTTGGGGTTTCCGATCACAGGGGCACCCTTTTGGGGGTCCCTCTAAGGGGATGCTATTCAATTTAGGGGTCAAAAAGGGTACCCTATTCTGGGAAATGCCCACTTCGCCCACTTCGCATGATCCTATCATGGTTGCCTCAGGGACTCTCTGCAGGAAGGGTTTAGGGTTTAGGGTTTAGGGTTTAGGGTTTAGGGTTTAGGGTTTAGGGTTTAGGGTTTAGGGTTTAGGGTTTAGGGTTTAGGGTTTAGGTTTAGGGTTTAGGGACTCGACTTTAAAACCTAACAACCCCACACCGAGGGTGGGGACAAATGGGGGCTTCCGAAAACAGTGGTACCCTTGTCGGGGGCCCCTTTAAGGGGATTTATATTCTACTTGACCCCTGTTTTGGGAGATGCCCAGATTACGTTCGACGGTGCTGGTTCAGGAGTCCTCTACACAGAACGAGCAGACGCTTCATCAGGGGGGGGGGGGGGTGAAGGGACGACCCAGAAACTGAAGACGACAACCAAGAAATCTGAAACACAAAGCTCCCAACCACTTAGTTCGCAAGCCTCCACCTCCCGCCCCAAACAGCAACAACCTACACCAGCTTGCCAGAGCCCAGGCACTCTTCTTCGCCACATCCAATTTCATTCCCGTCAGGGCCTGGTCGGGGCCATGCAAGTTCCTCTGAAGTGCACCGCCTACAAAAAGGAGAAGACTGAGACTGAGACTGAGACCGAGACTGAGACGAAGATAGTGGTGATACAATCGCAATGGTCATCCACGGTTGTCGACTGCCCACACAAACTATGTCACAAAGGGGTCTTGAAGAAGCAGGTGCGGGCTTGCCAACATGGCATCTTCCGAGTGGCGGTTGCAAGAATGAATCAACATGGCGGTTTTTGCGTGCTCATGGCAGGTGCATGCATGGCAGGCGTCATCTTATCGACAAGACGGCTTGGATTTGGATCGTGTGCCGTTCGCAAGTGCGTCATGTGATCCGCTTTCTGGAGGCCTTAATCAAGCTATTCGGCTGCAAAAACCTGTGGCGTTTTGGGGATATCGAGCAGCATACCAGACGTTTTGAGAATATCAGTGCTGCAATGCGCATGAATTAATGCGCAAAGCACAGTGTAAGCACTGGCTCGAAAAGTTCATGTAAGACGATGAGTGTGGTCCGAAGCGGATCTCCGACAAAAGTGAAAACAAAAGGATGCGTACGTGCTTGTCTATTTGCAAGGGGTTTAGCTAGCATCAGCTACCTTTCGTAGGCAAGTCCTAAGGGGCAAGCTCCAGCGTATGTACTAAGATTCTTTGGCTCGAGCTGAGAGGCTGCTATCAACTGAGTGAGGTTCATTATGGTACATTGTACATCCCCTGGTGCTCATCGCTGCCAGAGTTGGGCAAGACTGCATTCACAAGGCCATCCCACCCGACCAAACCACAGAATGAGCAAGATGGTTACCAACTAGACCCTTACGCAGAGAGCCCACTTACTGAAGGAATATACCTCAAACCATAAGCAGGATCCCCATATTTAGATTATGGTATATTCCTTCAGCAAGGGGTATTGGGCTCTGGAGAAGATGATCTGAACTTGCACTGTGCCTGGCTCCTTGCCTCTAGAACTTGTGGCTCATTTCGCATAAGACTCTGTTGAACTATCTCATCTGGGGGCCTATTCGACGAAAATAGATGTTTGGGCAGTTTATGTACTGTCTTTCCAAGGAGGATAAAGGAAATCATTTTGTTGGTGTTTGTTGCTCCTGTAGTAAACTAAGCTCAATACCCCACACTTTAAACTGTAGGAGCAGCAAAATGGGGATTTACGATAACAAGGGACTCCTAATACAGCCCCCCAAATAGTAGAATCCCTTTATAAAGAGGACCCCAAGAAAGTACCTCTAATATCGTAAACCCCCAATGGCATGGGCCTGGCCAGTCTCACACTCAATGGGATGCTCAGCCAGAATGTGCCACCAGTCGTTCCTTCAAGGCTCATGTTTCCAAAATCCCGCTGAATTCCAGGCCCACTTGGCTCCTACATTCCTTGCAAATGCAAGCCCCCCCCCCCCCCCCGCCCTCACCACATCCCTAAACCCTAAACCCAAAACCCAAAACCCAAAACCCGACAATCTCGGGGGAGCATCCACTTGTCGCTGTTCTTGTCCCGCGAGATTCCCGAGTCCATGGGCTTCCCGAAGGAGAGGAGAGGGGCAAACTTGCAGCTCGTCCTGACCTTGGGGTTGAGGGTTTTTAGGGTTTAGGGTTTACAGGATGTACAGGGTTTACTGGGTGTATAGGGTGTATAGTGTTTACAGGGTTTATAGAGTTATAGGGTTATGGGGTTTATAGGATTACAGGGTTATAGGGTTGCTGCGTCTCAAAGGGGCAGCTAGTGGCAGCGAAAAGAAGAAAGTTTCCACCTGACTCTCAGGAAACCGGTCATTTCCTTCTTATGCTGACATGCCCCCTCACGAACACCCCAGGCCGCACCGCTTTCGGTGCCAACACCTTCTTGCATGGCTCCTTCTAGGGCTCACTGCGGCGCCGGCTTGAACATTCCCTCAGGGTTCAGATTCCTATAAGGTTCGAAGCCAGGGCCCTTGATCCCAGACGTCGGATCCCTAAAAGGGTAAGGGAGCGTACTAAGGGCCCATGGTTCAAAACTTAGACGAGTTGTGGCACAAATTCTTAGCGCTTATATAGGGTCCACACCCCAATTCTAAACCACAAACCGGCCAGGGAATCGTCCTTCGCAAGCCTATGGGAGATTTGACGCTGCAGGGGCAGTCTTACATGAGCCGCCGCATTTCACAAGATGACTCAGGTTCCGGAGGAGTTTCAGAGGGTGTCATAGGAGTATTTCAGCTGATTTCAAAATATCGTAGGATTTCAGAAGGTGCAACAACGGTTCGGCTTCAGACGAAAGATGACTTCCATGCCATAGAATTCGGAGGATAGCCATGGAATGTCACATGATTCAAGAGGTGTGAAATGAGTCTCATAGAACCTCACAAGCTACTTCAAAGGATGGCATGGCATTCACAGGATTCGGTGGGATTTCACAGGAACTTGGGGTTCTGGCTTCGAAGTTCGAAGGCTTTCGGAAGGTTTCTTCGGAGGTCATATGAAATTTAAGACGTTCACAGCATGAGTAATTGTGTTACATAATTCCTTCTTGTTTTCCGTCCTTACTTTCCCTAATTCTTTGCTGCTCCTTCCTTTGATTCCTTGCTGCCTCCCTTCCTTCCTTCCTTCAATCCTTCCTTCAATCCTTCCTTCCTTCCTTCCTTCCTTCCTTCCTTCCTTCCTTAGGTGTCCTCGGAAAATCCAGGGGAAACGGAGGTTTTCCTCCTACATCTAGAGGACATCGGAAAATCTAGGGTAAGCAGAGGTTTTCCTCCAACATCTGGAGGAAGCAAAGTTTGATTGCCGTCACTCGGAGCTCTTTTTGCGGTCAAATTTCTCGAAAGCGTTAGCATCGTCACAGCATGTTGGAGCCAACTGCACAGAATGAGCTTGTACTTGAAGAAAGCACCGGAAGCTCAAAGATCAGAACTCACTCTCGCCCCCACCTTGGGCGGGTGGGCGGGTGCACTTGAGTATGAGACAGCGTCAGGGATGAGCACTTCGTGACTCTAATCTTACCGAGCACGCTCAATCAGATTGCCGTCACTCGGAGCTCTTTTTGCGGTCAAATTTCTCGAAAGCGTTAGCATCGTCACAGCATGTTGGAGCCAACTGCACAGAATGAGCTTGTACTTGAAGAAAGCACTGGAAGCTCAAAGATCAGAACTCACTCTCGCCCCAAATCTTCCCAAAGGCGAAGTTCACGAATAGGGAGGGATGTGGTGGGCAGCAGTTAACGCGTATGCCAACGCGGTGCTAAGCTTGTTGGGGTATATTTCCGCCCATTGGGCGCGCGGCCTTCCTCGCCAATTTCCTGAAAGAAGGACGTGCGGCTTCAGGGTGCGACTGCAGATTCCTGGTGGCCCCTGGCAGGTGCACGCCAGCCGGTGCAAATCATCTTCAGGAATATGCGCACACAGAAATGTCGTGGTTTTCTGCCAAGAGGAACCAAACTGGCAAAAGTCACCCTGCACGAAGCGAACCCAAGGCCGGGACTGGTGCCGCTGAAGTGCTGGGAGCCACCACGCCTTGGAGTATGCAGGATTCTCAAGGATGTAAGGTATCTTGAACTTGTCTAGCTCGCGCATGATGCGGAAACATGAGACAAAGCAACGATTGCCTAGGAGGATGCTGTCACGTTCGGCAGCGGTGAGCTTGTTTGCACTGATGCCCCAGGGTTCTGCGCGTGTCCTGATCGCCTTTGTGCGGTCACAACCCCGTCCGAAGCTGGCGCAAACTGGAGCAAGCATGCATGCTAACACTCGACCTTGCCGGATCTCACGAAGGATTTTCTGAAGCACACCCTTGTTGGTCAAATCATGATCTGCCCCAAAACGGATATCCCAAAATTTGGCGTTGAAGCCAAAATGTCGCACTGCACGACCGACTCCTCCTTGGCCGGAGAAAAGATCCATCACATACTGCCCGGGCCTGCGATTGTGGGCAAAAGGGGGGCTGGTTTTCGCCCCAAAAGAATTGCCCCAAGGTCTTGCTCGCAGAGCGTGGCGTGGGTCTTGAAACTTTCTGGTAAGGACTCCCATGTGCTGGCCAGCCTGGCGCTCTTTTCGTAGCGCGCCACGCTTTTGTGCGCTTTCCACTGCCCGCGCTTCTGCACCTCCAAGAGGCTGCGGTATTGCCGAGCGCGGTCGATGGAGGGACCCGAGTGCCGGGTCTGATACGGCGTCACATCCACACCAAACATGTCCGAGATTTGCTTCATCATGAGCTGGTACTCTTGGTAGTTGAAATCCCAGAGGGGTGCTGTTGGGTGGGATTGCTTCAGACAGTCGAATAACGCGTGGCTCCAGCCTTTCAACCACGGGCTGTCCAGAGGGATCGCGACATCGTAATCCCCCGTTTTCGTGGCTATCTCCTCCTCCTCCGGCGCCAGCAGTAACGACCAGCTGCTCGTGATCCCTCGCGCGGGCCGCACCAGACTGACCACTTTTGCCCGAAGGAGCTCCGACGGCCTGGCGTAGGTGCTCACAGCAAGGAGCATGAAAAGAGCCATCCTCAGGCATCCTAAGCGCTTCAGCTCCACCGCAAAGGCTGCCCACAAGGCTAAGGGGTAGGCCAACCGGGACTTCCCCGGCGTCAGCCGTCTGTAGCCCTTGAGCGCTCGCCAGGCCCGCGGTAATTTCTGGTCCCCCAACCGGCCAAATTGTGGGAAGCGGTGGAGAATGGCAGCCATCAACCTGTCGGCTCGGCGTCGGTAGCTCTGATGGCCGTCCAGATACATCCGGTTCATGTAGTCCACGAGAAGCCCGTCCACTATCTTGGCATTGGTCATCACCAATCCCCGGGGCTTTGCAAAGCTGAGGAAGGACTGAAGCTCCTTCTGGTACTGCTTGGAGGTCGCTTCTCCAACAGCTTGCTGTTCCAGATGCGACACTCCGTCCAAGTGGTGATCCACCATGGCTTTCGCTCGGCGCCTTGCTCTCCTCTGAACCAGACGTCGTTGCCCAGCTTTGCGCGCAGGACTTCTGCTCGGACTGGTCGAGGCATTTGAACTCTCCTCTCTGCTGCGTTTCTTTGCTTTGACTTTCTCGCTTTCCAGGGGCACCGTCAACAGGCTGAACGTGTCCGCTTTCCGCGGTGTGATCAGTGCTTCGGCCGGACCAGTTTTTGCAAGGGTCGACGCCCTCGCCGTCGAAGCAGTTGAAGGCTGCGGTCGCTCCAGCATCCTGGACTTGGGCCTTGGCTTGACACTCTTTGCCACTGGAGGCTTGAGAACTGCTTCCCGGCGGGGTCCAGCGGACATGGGGGATGGCATGCGCGAGATCCTTGCTAGCTTCTTCTGAGTGGAGCCTACTTGGCTTGTCCGCGCTGTTGAGCTCGGATGGAACCCACCTAACCACACAGTAGATGTTGCGTGCCAAACAATATGCAGCAAATTTCCGGATTTGCACCAGGAGGCTGAAGCTGCGAGCGCGAGATCGGTCAAAGGAGAGGCAAACACTCATGTTGTCTGTGAGCAAGAGCTGCCGCACATCATGCCCGAAAGTGCTCATGGCAATACGCTTGAGCCCCTTCACCAAGGCCCGTGCTTCGAGCTCCAGGATCCCAGCAGAGTGCTGCCATTTTCCCCAAAGCCGGGGTGTCCAGCGATCAGCCTGCAAGAGATATCCAGGAATTTCCTTGAACTCCTGAGCCAATGCCCAGCCTGTGTGCTCCAGGTAACTGGGGCTGTCCAGCCAGCCGGCCTTCCACTGATCTGTAGCTTCATCATGAACAAAACCCGCTGCTGTGAGCGCTGAGGTGCGCGCTGAATGACTCCCTTGCTTTCTGAAGCGGGCCCGCTCAAGATTTCGGCCGGCACTGGCAACCTCATGCTGCTGCCAATGACTTGAAACCACCCCGAAACCTTCCAAAGAAGAATCTGTGGCAGTCACGTAGGTGTTCCAAGGTCGTGCCCAGTCCGCATGCAAGAAGATCATGAGCCCCCTGAAAACAGAAAGCTCCTCTCTCACTGTGGTCCACAATGGCGCTGGTTTGTGGTAGTGGGCGTTAATATAACGGTAAACCGTGTTGAAGACACTGAGGACGTGGCGGTTCATCAAGGCAACAAACGTAGCATGGCCTACCAGCACTTCAAGAATGCGTCCAGAAACCCGCTTACGTTCAAGTACTCCTTGGATGGCTTGACGTAGTTTGTGATACCTGTCTGACGTGACCCGACTAGCCAGAAGGTCTCCTCTGAGAGCACAGCCCAGTGCCTTCGTAGCGCCGCTCGACACCAAGCCTGGATGCAGGATCAGCTTGTGAGAACCGAAGACATCCTCTACTTCTCGCAAGGCCGTCTCCACTGTATCATGGTTAACGCTGAGGACCCCTAGATTGTCAACGTAGACATAATGGTGCACAGGGCGCGGCTCGCCTGCCTCGTTTTCCACGGACTGGCCCTCTCCAAAGACGATGGCGCTGGACCTGTCATGGACCAAGGTGGACTTTTGCAAGGATGGTACTTTGGTCATGAGGACCTCGCTTGCGCGTTGCGCGAAGTATAGGGCCCAAGTGAACCCCATTGGTAAAGAGCCTGGGGCCGGGTACACGATCGAGGCCACTTGTTGTCCAAATATGTGTTCTCGAGCCCCACCCAAGAAGCCGGCACCCCATCCAAGCAAAAATAATCACAAAGCCACCTAGGTTGCCGGAGCCGATGAAAACAATCTTTTACATCACTGAGCCCTATGCTAATACGGTGTCGGTCAAGGTAGTCGTCGTAGTCGGCACTGCCTGGGACGAAATGGCTTGGGATGTTGAGCTCAATCCTCGAAAAACCATCTGAAGTAAGTAAATCAACGCCAGGGGGAGGTCGAAACATGGAGTTGGTACCCCTGGCGTCAATGATCATTCTAATTTTGCGACCGTCGCTCTTCCTGACGAAAAACACTCCACAGAAGCTTTTGGGGTTCTGCGTGAACACCAAGTACCCGGCTTGGTTCAGCTTCTGGATGAACTTCTTGTAGAGCTTGGCGTCCCTCCTCAAGAGTGGATCCCAGTACGGTTGAAACTCCCCCAGGCCCGTTTCGCAGCCTGGTTTTAACATATGCTCGGGGCTCTGCAGGTAATGCCGGGCCTCGTCATCCAAGACACTCTCCACCGCCGGTGCGTCGTGAAGAGACTCAGGAAGCGAGATGCGCGCAAGTGAGCAGGCCGCCAACGTAGTCGGCTCGTCAGAATAGTATTCTGACCGGCCACGGAGCAACGCCTTAAGGGCTGCCTCCGGTTTAGGGATCTCTGCCAATTCACCTTTGTCTTGGCATAGCCCAGCAAGATAACGAACTCTCCCAATCACCTCCGACTGAAGAGCATCTGGTGAAAACTGTGAATTCTTAAATTCTTCCTTGTAGCCAGCCATCCAGTTGAGAGCCTTCAAGGCCTCGCGCTCCTTGGTTGTCTGCTGGATATGTCTGGCCACCCGCTGCGCCACCCGTCTCCCCAAAGTTTTTTCCCGGCGCACCTCAGGTGGGACGGGAAGGGGGAACATGTCACGGGAGAACTGGGATTTAGCAGCACGTGCATCCCCGGATTGATGGCCATGAGAGGGACCGACCGGGCACGATCCCTCGCCACACTCTTCACTGACCATCCGGGGCAGTCAGCCCCTTGCCACGGCCTTTCGCCTTGGCTTTGGCCTTTGCCCCGGTTGTCGGCAACACGCCGTCTGCCACCGCACCTGCAGCCTCATCGGTCACCAGCAGGCCTTTGCGATGCTCACGGATCTTAGCACGAGAAGATGCCATGTCAATTTCTTCTTTGGTGCGCCTGGCTGCCCACGATCGCAAGCTTGGTGACACCGCATCATCTGCACTGCGGTAACCGGCGATAACCTTGGCGTTTTGCCAGTCAGGCCCGGCTGAACCTCCCAAGGTGTAGGCGTCGATGATAGCTTGCATTCGACGCCCGACCACTTCTATGCTCGCGAGGGAGCATAGATTCAACTGGTCATAACAACCAGCTGTGAACATGACGTCCACCAAACAACGCATCTCGTGAGCCACACGGTCGTTCTCCGCGATGTTCTTGGAACGCATCCATTCAAGGAGCCATCTCTTGGGATCACCTCCAAAGCTATGGAAATGTCGAATAAGGTGGCCCACGCTCATCGGTCCCTCAAGAGGCCAGTCGGGGAACTCATACTGCTTGCACTCATTGACAACCTCGCGCCAATGTTTGTGTCTTTCGTTCACGGAGTTGTAATCCACACCAAGGACCCTTGCATCCAAAGGCTCAGTAGAAGATACGGCGCCTTCCTCATTCGCATTCCTGGCCGAAGGTAGGCCCTCATCGGCATGTAAGGCCTCGGAGGTCCTCTGTCGCCCCAAGTAGCAGCCAAAAATCTCCGAAGCCTGGTCAATGGCGACTAAGGTCAAAGGAAGCCAGCCGTCACCCCGCTTGATGAGACCCAAATCTTCTCCTGCTCGAACCCCCTGACCCTCGACAACCGCCACCTCCCGAGGAATGTCGACAGCTCCGGGTCTGAGGGGGGGAAACCACACCCACATGTAGCCTGCAGGAGCTGGCTCGAGGGGCAAAAGCCCTAGAGGCAGATCTGCTGAAGCCTCTGTGGCTCTTTCCGGCTGGTCCACCACACCTCTTGACGCAGCTCCGCCGGGCGGCCTGGTAATGCGCCTGGGCACGAATCTCCTGCCAAGAAGAACCGAGGTTGGGACCACCCTCTGACCCACACGCACCTCTTTTGGCCTCCAGCCATCTAAAGGCACGACCTCCATGTTCAGCTCGTCTTGCGCCTTCTCGATGTAGGTCCTCATCTCCTCTTCGGTCAAGCCAGAAGAAAACCTATACACTGGCGCACGCAGTCTTGAATAATATTCAAAATGCTTCCCCTTCACCTTCATCTTCACAGGACCGTCGTCGCCAACCAATGTAAAGCTCTCTTCATAAAGGTCCATGTCAGGAGTCAAAACATACCAAGAAATGTCACTCGCCTTCCAGATCAAGACTCGCTCATGCCAGTAAGTATCGTCACTGTAGAAAACAGCTACTCGGTCACCTGGAAGGCATTGTAACAAGTCCTCGGCCACGCCGTCGTGGGTTGTCATGACTCTGCTCTGCTGTCACAAAGCCGCGTCTTCTGCAGAAGCAGACAAGGTTGATCGCAGGGCAAATCAGTGCAAGCAGCAATAAAATCGGATTCAATGCGTCACTGCACTGGCAATCACAGATGCAATGGCACTCCTTCGTCACAGCTGTCTGCCTTGCCCAAGAGAACTTTTCGTAAGGTTCCTTGAACCCCACTTCCAAGATACGGCTAACCAGTGTCAGCAGCAGAGCTTCTAACTTCATGGCAGACCTAACTCGTCATGCACTTGAGTATGAGACAGCGTCAGGGATGAGCACTTCGTGACTCTAAAGTTTTCCTACTAAAGCGAAAACCGAAAATAAATTGTGATACAGCCTCCGCCTAAGCCGAGCCTCTCCCATAGCCGAGCGATTTAAAGCAGTTTAGGGTTTACGGAAGAGCAAGAAGCTTGTGGCATGTCGCTGAGGATCCGGCGCGTTTGGTGTTGCCAGCCTCCAGAAGCAGCCGGTCTCACGCTGCAAGGATTGTAGGGTCTTTAGAACGAGCGGGCCTGTGGCTTCTTACGGGGATCCCGAGCATGTGGAATCTGGGGTCCCTAAACTTTTTGGGCCTTTCTGGGGGGAAGCTTCCCAGGAATTGCACAAGACATTCAGGCGCAGGTTGCCCTGGCATGCGTGCCAAGCTGAGCTAAGTCAGCTAAGTCCCAGAGGCAAAGAGCTGCTTGAAGTCCAAGTTGTTGAGGGCCCCGTGAGCACCACACCTGAAGCCGGTCTCCGGCTTCTAGCGCTCTACGCGGAAGCTCTTTTTTAATAATCCCCCATAACCCAGCATATCCCTACTTATCAAGTTTACTAAGTTCAATGGGCTTCCATGTGGGGTTGTCGGGGGGGAGTGGAGTCTGAAGGTTCCAGATTTCGGTGTGAAACTTCAATGGGCACTCGAACTCCAATCCACCGAGTCTGAAGCAATACGAAGACATCGGCAATGGGCACGACAATGTGCGAGACCCTCAAAAAACGACCCAGGCACTCGGAGGCGTACGCCCCGTGAATGTCTGTCGTCCTTGCATCTTCGCAGGCCCTCCACCCCCCCTCCCGCACGCCTCTTTTTCACGGTCACGAGGTTCCACCATGATGTCTTGAGAGTCGCTTTGGCTCTTCAGCGTGCTTCCTCACCCCTTCTGTCAGCGGCAGCAACGGATGAAAGGCGACAACACATGCGATGCTCTTTTACATGCAGCCTAGCATGGAAAAAGGTCTGTCGCTGATGAGAATGAGAAATGCAAGACATCCCCAGAACATCCCAAACAAGCCTTCAACCAAGGAGTCCTTGCATCTGTAAGCACGTGAAGGTCCCACATCTTTATGGGCAGCTCCGACGGGGCGATCTGCTGTGCGACCTTTTCGTGGGGGCGGAGTCACTACCTTCTCATTCTCCCTCCACCACCCTAAGGGTCCATGTACCCAAATAGGGAATACTTGGGCCTTAACGTACCTCCTATATAGGTATATAGGGACTTTGGGGCCCAACTATATGAGGTACATGAACCCTTAGGGCCAAGACAGGGGTTCGGGGGCTTCAGGTTTAACCGCCAAGTCCGACCAAGCCCCTCATTCGCGTGTTGACATGCACTTTCCGATTGTAATTGCGGGCTGGGTTGGGACACATCCCTCTCAGAAGCTTACCATATGGCCCATGCTTTGGACAGTAGGTCTATACATGTGTATGCATATATATATGTGCATATATATATATATATGCATACATATATATATATATGTATATATATATATATATCATATACTCTTGATCTTGTGTACGTAGGATTTACATTTTTCTGTATCTAGCGCCTACAGTGAACCTGATCGAACAGCAGGCATGATCTCAGCCGAGGACCTCGGTTGCCTTGCATCCCTTCACCGAGAAGACCTGCGAGGGGAACTGTTGAACAGGTTAAGTATTGCGGGCATATGGGTATTTCCCAAAAATAGGGGTATGTACCCATTTTATACCCCAAATAGACTAGAATCCCGGAATCCCCTTAAAAGGGACCCCCAAAAATGGGTACCCCTATTTTCGGAAACCCCCATATGCTCACGAGCTTGACACCTAAGCAGATGTGCTGAGACAACAAAGGCTCAAGATTAAAAGGGATACAAATAGACACCGCATCTTTGCAAATGCAAGTGTAAAGCCTTTGGGCACTGGAAGATATAGGGCCCCCTCTGAATGAGCAGTGCCAGTTCTCTGCTTGTGAGTTTGCGGCTCCCTAGCGGCATATCGGAGACTTGCATGGGCCTTCTAGAATCTATTGACCATGCTTCCCTAGACAGAGAAGCCGAACACTCCCCACCTAACACAAAATCACCACCTGGCTCTGAGCAAGGTTCTGGCAACACACTTTTGACCGTCTTCCGTTACTTGGGGGTTCATGGTACTTATGAACCCAGTAAGAACTGCACTTACAACCCACTGATAAGCCCCTTATATGAGTGCCCTAATGTGGTTATGATTGAGTTATAAGTACAGTTGCTATTCATGAACCTCCAAGTAAAGTCTTGCTCGGATCCTTCTCGTCCGGGCACCTTTTTTGGATCCAGCTGAAGGCAATTGGGCTTCGACGTCTCCGTACCATCAGGCAGGTACTCAAAGAGGCGGTCGTGCCTCGAGGTACAAAGCAAATCTTCTGTTAGACCCTCGTTGCACATGTTTCACCGACCAGCTTTCCTTCACAATTCTGACATAGCTGTATATGTTCAAGTGCTAGTTATTGCGTAGGCCCTGAGTGTCGAATTACTTAACAGCCCTACGAAAGGGGGGACTTGGAACCCTTGGGGTGGGCAATTTGGCACATGGGTAGTTCTCTAAACTAGGGTCCTTTTTTGTTTCCCCTTATAAAGTATGTCTCCTTAGAACAAGGACCCCACATGCTCTTGGAGAACTGGGCAGCAGCCAAGGGCCCGCATCAACGCGAAGCCAGCAAACAAGGCATAGCTTAGCATTTAGGGCAGGGTTAAGGGTTGAAGGTACTTCGATTGTGGGTCGCATAAGTCTTGACTTAAGCAATCTAAGAGTCCCTCGGTGTGCAAGGCTCAAGAGGGACCCTCTCTGGCACCCAGCTGCGAGTCTGCTGCAGGTGTGATCCCGGCCATGAAGGACGCGCTGCAGGCATCCTCCAGCTGGGTAGCTGTGGAATTAGGGTTTAGGGGTTAGGGGTTTAGGGTTTAGGTTTAGGGTACCTAAAAATACTTTGCGGCAAACGCAGCCAAAGATGAACGCGAGAGAATGTCCACATCGGGCCGTTCCCCACTTACTAGCGACAATGCTTCTGGCACGCGCACATAAGCATGGGCTCCTTGGTGTCGAGGGTCACAGCGCTACTGCCTTCGGCCTGGCGCTCAGCTGAAAGCACCGCCAGGATTGAAGTCGGAACTGCAACAGGCTCTTGGTTTAAGCTTCTTTTTCTGCTTAAGTCTTAGGCATCCACTATTACACGATGCCACATTTGGAGCTTTAAGAAGCCTCGATCCCAACCCCAGACCTGCTGCAGGCAGTAGGTTGATGCCCCCAGGTCAACCAGGCCAAGTTCGGAGTAGATGCGCATCCTCATACACTTGCATGGCATGGGGAGGGGGGCGGGGGGCCGTTCTACTAAGGCTGCTCTTGTAGAGGCAAAGCAGCCCACAAAGCCCATAGAGCCACAGATGCATGGTAGTGTGGTGTATATTGAAAAATCGGATACTTTATCTACCAAGAAAGTCAGAACGTATCCTTTAAAATCCAAACGTGTCGCTGAAGGCTGCGGTCTGATTCAACACATTGTGTTTCCGTTGGGGAGTCCGAAGCAATCCACTTTGGGGGATCAGCTACCATTTGCTTGATTTCCAATATCTACACATGTTCGACATGCTCTGCGACACGCGCTCTGGCACGCTGAAAATTCGTGCGCCGGATTCGAAGCCTTGCGGAGGCCTTTTTCGTGGCATTGCACTGCGTTGCAACAAACGCTGGCCCCTAGACCATACCAGGATGGGCTACTAGGCCCATAATCCCCATGATCAACCCTATAAAGGGCCTCTTTTAAGGCGTGTAGGGTAGAATCGCCCATGGTGGTAGAACCATACCCATGATTTTTTGGGTCGAGGCACTGCATTCGGTTGAAGAAGTACAGCTCCTGCTTGTCACGAGCGTCAAGGGCCATGTATCCTGGCGGTTTGATCGACTCGAATGTGGCTCCACTTTGATGGCTCGTACTGTGAGAACTGACGTGCAGCCTCTGAACAGAGACGGAAGTGTTGTGGCGTTTACAGCATGCCTTGGGATGTCCCAGCAGCCCGTGACCCGGGACCTGCAACTTAGACAAGTGCCTAGGCCTAGATTCTTTTTGCCGGGCCTTTGGCTGCCACCTGTAGACAGGCTTCGCAGTGGAGGCTGCTGGCAGCACCTTGCCTTAATATCTTCGTAAGAGGCAGCCGTGCATCGACCGATGAACAGTTGACTATAGAACTATGCTATGCAGAGAAATGTAGCCACCTGCTGCACTGCCTGACCGTCCCGTACCCCCACCGTGGAGAAGTACGAACTTCGGAGCGTCATCATACATGCGTGCCTGCCACAACCCCTCCCAGCAGCTCTCCACTCACCATGAGTGATTAACAGGATGTGCTTGAAGCACAAAGAAACCCCCACTCACATTTCATCCGTTCACCCTGACCAGGTTGCCAAGATCCATCCACACACTGCATGGTCTCTCCGGCAGAAGCCTTGTCCTGCCGAAAAATAGCTCATGAACCAAGTTATGTTTTTTGAAGGTTTGGAGGGCCTATATACCTTCTGTCAGAACCAGTCGGCTTGAATGCTGATGTCTATCATCGTTGAGTTGCAGAAGTTCTGATTGGCAGCCCGCTGGCCTTTCGAAGGCCCGCGAATCTCTCAGCCCAGCACGAGACGGAGAGGCTCTGGCCATGCTGGAAGGCCTCTGGCAGCGCTCGCCTCTGTGGAACGATACATTTAGCCAACCCATATTCAAGGCTCCCGCAGTTTCCTCTTAAAGGGTTTAAAGGGTTTAGGTCTTAAAGGTCTTAAAGGTCTTGAAGGGTTTAGGGTTTAGGGTTTAGGGTTTAGGGTTTGTGGATGCTGCAGCGCTCGTCTTCAGCTTGTTGGGGCGAGGCTCTTGTGCTTCCAGACGTGCGAACGCAGCCCACGGAAGCCGGGACGGGTGCCTGAGATGCTTCCGCTTCCGCTCAGCTAAGCGTGCTGGGCTCCATGGCCCCTAAACCCTAAACCCTAAACCCTAAACCCTAAACCCTAAACCCTAAACCCTAAACCCTAAACCCTAAACCCTAAACCCTAAACCCTAAAGATGTTCAAAGTGTCATCTTCTTTGGTGGTAACCTTTCAAACCTTGAGAGCAAGATGAGACTCGCGGGATATTGGTCAGGCTTGTGAATCGGCCTCATACTTGCGCTACGGGCGCCAACAAGGGATAGCACTCATGCCAGCTCTGCGCAGCAGCAGGTAGGGACGAGAGTAAGAGTGGATTCGCAACTTGCCCGAATGCATTCCTCCCAACCACCCATGACCCACACAGCACGGAGGTGTTTACACGCAGTGAAAGAACACGAAACAAGGCTTTTATGCAGACTGTGGGCTACAGAGCCCTGCAGTCAGAAGCATGATGCGCTACACGCTCGAGATTTTGTAGAAGGCTCATGCTCAAGGCCTGATGGCTTGGGCCTATGAGAGGGAAGATGTACACTAACTGCCAAAACACATGAACTACTGTAGAAAATCTGAACTTCACCACTGATCCTAAGCTCCTTGAGCCCCAGGCAAATTCGGAACCGCCCTGATCCACAAAAGCGGAAGAGGGGCATTGCTGAACTCCCATCCCGCCCAAGAGGAGCTGTGTATCGCATTGTTCGTGCAGGTGGAGATGTTGGAAGCCTGACAAACCGGGCCATGGTCTTAGGGTTTGGGAATTTAGGGCTGAGTCGTTCAAGGCTACTTAGGCTGTGAAATGTCATGGACGTGAATCTGTTGGGACCAGAGTATCTCGGATGCGCTTTGCCGACAGCCTGGAAGAGGGCCCCACCCCGAACATGCGCGAAGGCGCTTGCTGTCTTTGGGTGAAGAGTGGGAGGTGGCCTACTAGCAAAACAAACACAAGCAAGCAGCCATCCAGACGTGGCCCGTGCCGGTGATCCAGCTACATCTCTAAGCATCACTTGATTGTCTAGGGAGACCAGACAAACATTTATGTCAGGATTTCATGTATCAGGGCATTCAGGGCACAAGTGGAAGGCCCCGGTTGCCAGAGAAACGGGAGAATCCCTCCCAACTAAAGTCCTTTCTCAGTCCTTTTGTTGTAGCCGCATGGCTCGCTTGCGTGAACACCGGAATTGATACAGCAAATGGGGGGGAGGGGGGGCCTTGGTCGCTTGGACAGAGATGGAGGGCTACGGGCTACATTCATAACCCCAGTCAGATCCCTGCTGGGACTACCAGTTAGAATCACTCGGTTTGTGCCTCAACCCTAAACCTTAATTCCTAAACCCTGCGGTGGCCTTGGCTGTTGTACGCAGCCTCGACGTCGCTGTCGGAGCTGAGACCTGGCTCAGGCGGATGTCTGATCCAAATGAGACCGCCCTACCTTGGGGACGAAATGAACCCTCAAAGGGTTTATGGTTCATATACCTTACTAACCCTAAAAGGGTTTATTGTTCATAAACCTTAATAGGGATTCGAGTAGTCTATTGTATATGACCCCCAACTTTAGGGTTCATCTGGCTGAGAACTGCAGTGGAGCAGCTCAGAGAGTCTCGGCCAATGTCAAGCATTGAAGCTGTGCTGCCATAGAGCCTGCTTGGTTTAGGGTTTAGGGGTTTAGGGTTTAGGGTTTAGGGTTTAGGGTTTAGGGTTTAAGGGTTTAGGGTTAAGGGAGGCGAGGTTGCAGGGTGTGCAGGCTGCTGGTTCTTGCATGTTCTCGGGGCAAGTTTTAGGGGTGCCAGCCGAAGCTGCCGGGAAGAGGGTCTCACGAAGAGTCTAAGAACACCACACAACATCTGACAACTATCGCTCGCAAGAGCTGCTCCGGCGGGTCCTGGCAACGGCGATGCTCATCAGGTGAACGTGGTTGCACTTCCTCACCTCTGCGACAGCTGAAGCCCTCCCGATGCTTCTAAGCTCTAAGAGTTGCTATACGGCTTTGTAGCATACAAAAGCGTACCTGAATGTCTAAGGTATATGTAACCATACAAGTGGGAGGCGCACTCCAGGGATACTTTCAACTGTGTAGAGCAGGATTTTCGGGGGGCGGGAAACCTACGTGAGGAGACCCGGGGCAGGAGTACAGGAAAAAGAGAGTCAAGATCATCACAGCCCCACACCGAGAGTTGGGGAAAAAACAAAAATATGCAACACTCCAGTCGCGTGGCAAACTCAAACTGAATCTTGCCACGTGGGGATGAGGTGATCACGCCCGAAGCAGATGGTGCTCCTTAGTGCTTCAAAGCTTTGGGATTTGTTGCGTTCGGCGTTTGAGGGTGATCCCACTGATCCAAGAGCCCGAAGGAGAAACAGTCTTCAGGGCTTCAGTTTACTGCTTGCCAGACAAGCTGGCGCACCGGCTAAGCATGATTCTATTTGGCATGAACCGAGTCTTTCGAGTTTCACTCCTGTCCATGCGAGCATGCCCTACATCATGTCCTTCCGCAAGGTATCTACTTTGAATGCGCATACGCCCACGTTGTGGCCAACTCAGGCGCCTGAAAGAAGGGTTGTGCATGGTGGTGCTTGAGGGGAGCCAGCCGAATGCTGTTGCACCATGATTTTGTGGCCTAGCCAAGCAACCCCGAACTGCAAGTTCGCACATGATGGCTTGACTGCAGCGGTGGAGCTTGTCTTGTCTTGACGCATCGTGGCGTAGGCGCCATGATTCACCGATATCTGGTTGGATGAGCATGCGTGGGAGCGCCTGATAAGCGGCGACTGCCAAAAACAGAACACTAGAAAATGGTGGTTTATGGAATTCAGCACGAGTGATACAATCCAACAGACGAAAAAGTTGGAAACAGTACGAACGATGCAGAGCGAAGCCGAGCGACACCGCGCGGGGCCGAGTGCTTCCGAGCGTCGCGGGATGACGCCGAACAGCGGCGAGCGCCGAGTGAAGCCAACTCCATGCCGAGCCACTCCGAGCGACGTCGAGTGATGCCGATTAACGCCAAGCGACTCCGAGCGATGCAGAGCGAGCCAGGGACGTGTCTTAGTGTGTCTTAGCGTGTCTTCGCTCGTCTTCGCGCGTTGTCGCACGCTATCGCATGTCCGCACTCGTCTTCACGCATCTACGCGTGTCTTCTCTCGTCTTCACTCCTCTTCGCTCGTCTTCAGGTGTCTTCGCAAGTCTTCGCGTGTCTTCGCGTGTCTGCTCTGCGCTCGTCTTCGCGTGTTTTAGCTCATCCGTGTGTCTTCGTTCTCGTACTCGCGTGTCTTTGCTTGACGCCGAGCGATGCCGAGTGGACGAACGACACCGTCTTCGCTTGTTCTTCGCGTGTCTTTGCTTGTCTTCCCGTGGTTGCTTGCCTTCGTCTGTCTTCGCGTGTCTGCGCAAACTTCGGTAGTCACCACCACGCCACCGACACAATCGAAGAAACCTGATACTGCAGCAGCCCTTGCGCCCTGAACGTTGGCCAGGTGCCTCCGGCTGCCGCTCGCGAAGGACTGGACCTCGAAACGATACCTCAGGGGGTCCATCTTGGAACAGCTTGTAACACCACAACTCACTAGGCAATTGTCCCTCCAAGTCATCTCCCATCTTCGAACAAGTATTTTCAGTGTACTTACCAGCAATGCAAAGACGTGCTGCCATCCAAGAGCTGCTGCAAGGCATGGTCAGCATCGATGCCCTAAACCCTAAACCCTAAACCCTAAACCCTAAACCCTAAACCCTAAACCCTAAACCCTAAACCCTAAACCCTAAACCCTAAACCCTAAACCCTAAACCCTAAACCCTAATTTTCTCCGAGGTCTGCCGAGGTGCTGGGCATTGGGCTTGAGCTTGGAGACGACGCCGGTAGCACTTCCCTTCGTGTTTCCTTGGACTTGCCCAAGTGTCTCATATAGAGGTTGCTCCCTTTGTAATTATACCATAATAATACCCCCCCAAATCCCTATTCTATTACAACAGCTGCTCCTGTGGTGCAGCTTCACTCGACGGAGACTCTCCAAATCGGATGCCGGTTCCATCCGTCACGCAGCGCTTTCACCCACCACCTTCTACAAGATCCGACGGACAAGATACGTTGGACTCGAGCTTGCAAGTTGCTATCGAATAGCATAGGATAAAAAATAATAATCATAATCATAATCATAATCGCAAGATAAAACAATAGTTAATCATGGGGGGGGGCAATGCTGATTTTGCGGGCGCCCTTGCCGCCAAGCGTCGCAAGTAGCCCCTTGCATAGGATCCTTACGCAGACAAAGCACGCCAGTGCACTTTCCATCTCAAAAAAGGCGAAGCTGAAGCAGAGAGTGGGTTAAATTTGCTGAAGAGCCGATGAAGAGATCGATTTCAGGATTCGAATTTGCCTTTCGGGATCTAAGCCTCGAAGCCTGAAGGTCGCCCTCAGCTTACTGTTGGCTAGTAGAGAATGGGGGAATAAGGTACAATAGTAGAATCCCTTAGCGGGTATGTAGGGGATATAATGGTACCTTATTCCCACATTCCCTACTAACCAACAGTAAGTCAAAGAACGAAAACCCTAAACCCTAAACCCTAAACCCTAAACCCTAAACCCTAAACCCTACACCCTACACCCTAAACCCTTCCTCAAAATGAAGGCAAGCTGCTGGTGTGCGTCCAGCCGGTGAGCTCCAATCTTGGTTCCCCGGTCGGGCTAGAAGTAGAGGAGGAGATGGCAACGCATGCAATTCCCACCCCTATATATACCTTACAGATTAGATACCTCATAGCGTCCCTATATATACCTTATACAGTCCCTATATACTCCTAAGTAGCCACCGAAATAACCCCTAAGTAATACTTCAACTTCTTGGTAGGGTGACGTGCGTACAGGGTCTGCTGCCTGCCTGGCACACAGCAACAAAAAATCTTCGCGGGAAATGTGCCGACAAACCGGTGCCGTAGAAGTTTGCTGGCAGAAGCAACACCAAAAGCTGACTGCGATCTGTGTCCGTCTATAATACTGTGAAATTATATTCTGTCACTATTTCATTTTGCATTTTATATCACCGCATGTGCATGGCCCAGCCACTTGTAGCCATTCGCCAGGTCTTGCTTGTACCTTTGCAAGTCAGTGTGACTTTCCAAAGTGTGGCCTGCAGGTGCCACTGCGTATACATGTGTACATATGTATATGTATATATTCATTCCAGACAGTACAATAATACATATATCTTATAAAACTATTATAAACATATATAAATATGTGTATAATAATCTAGGCCACATCCTGTCATAAGCTCAAAAAAACCTTCAAAAGCCCAGGCAGACGACCGACAACAAAACACAAACACAATGAAACAGCTGCTCCGGGGCACGTCGTGGAGGTCTTCAGCGTAGCGTCCTTCCGCTGAAGGCGTGCCTCCCAGTCGGTGCTCATGTGCTCCGACTCCTGGAAAGTGCCAGCCTGGGTCGGAAGCTTGCAGGTCCCGGAGGGGGAGTGCCAGATGAGGATTGCTGCGGATCTCTGCCTTCGGTTCGGGGTCTAGCTTCAGTTTGCTCAGGCTCTTGCTGCTGCCCCACACTCCTACATCCGAAACCCTGAACATCCTTAAACGCCCCTTGCTTGAACCTCAAGAACCCGGGACACTTGGACTTCTTGGCTTGGCTTGGGAGCCCTTGAGTTTTTCTTGGCAGGGCACTTCATGGAATTACACGTCCCCTCACGGCCGCTCGTTGTTTTGACTTTTCGCCTTCTATGGTTTCAGTCGACGGTTCATTCGCTTTCTCGCGGTCACATCAGGCACTTGTGAAAAGGCGCGTGAAGAGGAACTTTATGCAGTTGTGAAATGAACGTGTGAGTGAAGGACTTCTGAACAAAAAATGAGTGCTTTGTAATCGATGCGTTCACTTCGCTTCGCTTGCAATTACTTGTAGATCTTGTGACGGAGGGGGGCGACGTGAAGTTCGCAAATGTGTTCAGGGTTTAGGATTTAGGAGTTCGGGGTTATTCGAACCAAAACACCAAACACCGCAATACTGAGCTTGACTCAGCATTCAAGAAAGGCCACTAAATATGCGTGCTAACGTACATTCTTTTTGCACGAGCTTCTACTGTAGTAAGCACAAAGATCCTGAACTAAGCTAACAAATAACAGCGCACGGAGGTGCAAAGCTCATTGAATCGGGACCCTTTGCACGGTGTTCAATATAGTTCCGTTGCCCCATGTAACTCCTTTCGTTCGAGGACACGGTATGTGTGCATTTTGGGAATACTCCAAAAAAAGCAGTGTCCTTGGATCTCGTGGAAGTACTGTGCACGAAACTAGTGAAGCGAGCGGGCGAATCTCGCTTGTTATGGTTATTCGTGCTTGGTGCGAGCTCTTCATTGCTGATTTCTTTAAAAATCAGCAATTCACGCAGGAATAATAAGTCCCTCTAAGGGTGGGAGCTACCTAGCACGTCGAACACAACCCCGTGCTTCCCCTGGAGCCGAGCTGCCTGTAGCTTCCACTGCAAGTATCGGACAGCCGTCTTCATCTCGTTTGATGACAATGCCCGGTTCCAGGTTATCACCTGAGAAAGGTCTTCACGGGTCCCCTAAACCCTAAACCCTAAACCGTAAACCCTAAACCCTAAACCCTAAACCTGAACCCTAAATCCTAAACCCCCCCGCCCAACTTCAGGAGCCTCCATGATGGCGAAGTGGGAGTTCTGCTTTGTGTACTTTCCTGAATTGACCATGAGATCATCCTCAAGGTTCTTGTTGCCTTAGCTGTAGGGTTTAGGGTTTAGGGTTTAGGGTTTGGGGTTTGGGGTTTGGGGTTTGGGGTTTGGGGTTTGGGGTTTGGGGTTTAGGGTCCAGGGTTTATGGGACAAATCTGAAAACTAGGGCGAATAGTGCATGACGTGCTGGCCAGCGGAGATCAGGCCAGTACATCAGGTTCGTAAATACTTGGAGCTTCATGGTACTTATTACCCAGTTATACCTGTACTTAGAACTGTACTTATAACTTATAACCATACTCGGGCACTTAAGGGGCTTCTAAGTGGATTATAAGTACAGCTACAATTGGTTCATAAGTACCATGAACCTGCAAGTAGAGCCACAAATGCTTGTACTGCCCCTTGAATGCATTCAAGTGAAAGCATCAATGCTCTACCTGTCTGAAACCTAGCCTGACCACCAAGAAATCTCCTAGCACTGTTTCCAGAGTGGGCAATGGGCCTGAGACCCGAAAATGTGTTGTAGGGCCTTTGGGGCTTAGGATATATGATCCGTCCTACAAACTGCAGCTGTGCCCCGAGCCGCAAAACTTAGCCGCAGCGTTCCTGCGGCTTTAAGCTCACGTCATGTGTCCTGCCCAAATAGAGTTCTCAAAACCGGGGCGCGCTATATTCCCTATATTCCCCATATTCCCTATGTTCCCTATATTCCCCATATTCCCTATATTCCCTAAATTTCCTATATCCCCCTGACTCCTGAGCAAGGTTGCGGTTCTTTGTGGCCACATTGGACAGGCCGCTGTAAATGCGTTTTGCCTCATGGCGAGCTGGTGTCTTTTTGGGCATCTGGGGTTCTTTGGGTCGTCTCTGAATGCTAGACCCACTTTTTTTAGGATTTAGGATTTAGGGTTTAGGGTTTAGGGCTTAGCACAGCAGTAGCGATGAGCGAAAGACACATGGAAACGCACTTGAAACCCAATTTCAGTAAGCCAAGATTAAGGCTCAACGTAGCAAAAGCTCGTGGCGTCAAAGCGAATCATATTCTGATAAACATTGAAGATAATTACCGCACAATCATGTTGAGTTCAGGCATTTCACAGGGATGGGGAAGATGTCCCGACGCTCCTCTGCCTGAGCGGCTTCTGTATAACAAGCCTCGTTCCATGATGAAATGCCGACAGGCAGTCCACGCGTGAGCCATCGTATGCCCAACAGCACAAGCAAGAAACGTCTGAATCCTGTGAAGTCATTGAGTCATCGACTAAACCAAAAAACACTAAACCCTAAACCCTAAACCCCGGGCCTTGTTGGTGCCACACATCACCAGCCAGCTCAAGTCGTGCTTGTCTCTCTTGCTTTTGGTCACCCATTGATCGTAATGGGCAACCTTGGCCACCAGCGTCATGGGGTTTAGGGTTTAGGGTTCAGGGGACAAGATTTCACTTTCTGGTGCGGGTCATCCAGCAAAATCCCCCCCCCCCCCCCCCCCCCCCCCCCCCCCCCCCCCCCCCCCACCCCCCCTCGCCCCCCCCTTTAATGTGATCATACCCGATATAGGGCCCCTTGAAACAAAATTTGCTAGATTGGGGGATAATTGGGGGTAATGATTCGGGGAAGCGTCGGCGCACATTGGAGATTGCTTGGCGTATTGGGTGGGCATAGGTATGGCAGCGCCGAGGTCTACCACCCCCCGCTCTACTTGTCACATCTTGCTTTGAGGCAGCATGAGGGGAGCGGCGTCTGGTCCAACAGTAAAGTAGGAGTCTGAAGCACACGGTCCAGAACAACCTTGTGCCCAAGGAGTTGGGATAGCAGGAAGGCTGCTGCCGATGTAGGTTTCTGGCTCCTAAGAACCTTTTTCTGCCTCCAGGCGGCTCCGACACTCGCGCTGTAGTGCCCATGGAGGATATTGTATTTCTTGCCTGCGCGGGAGGGCATGGTGCAAGCTTCTCGGGGCGCTGCTTCATGCAATCCAGAGTGGCTTGTGTGGGGTTTAGGGTTTAGGGTTTAGGGTTTAGGGTTTAGGGTTTAGGGTTTAGGGTTTGGGGTTTAGGGTTTAGGGTTTAGGGTTTAGGGTTATACCTGGTTCTACCATCCCCTGTCTTGCAGTGCACCGGGACAGGTCCGAAGGGAAGCTGACATCCTTTTGCAATGAAGCTGTTGCAGACTTGAAGCTTTCAGGCTTCACGTGAGTCTTGAGATGTCCTGAGATCTTGACTATTGACTACTGACTAAACCCGACAATTGCAAGGTCACTTACGACTCTGCTCGGAATTCGACGCGAATTGAAAGTAAAAACTGGCCCAGTCCTTCAACACAGTATGCTTGCCCAGTGCTTCTTGGCAGGTTTCCGAGATCTTTAAGTACCCGGGACAAGGTCCTTGACTGACCCTAAGCCACATATGGACCATAAGCACTACGAATCCCATGTCTTTGGACTGCTAAGGGGACCTTCGTGATTGTAAGAAGAGAATCAAAGTGACAGGCGCCCCGCACCCCCCACCCCCCCCCTCCCCCGGCCTTGAAAGATGCGCCCCATCTTGCCACCTGTGTACCTTTTCTTGCATAAGGTCAGCTGCCGCAAACGGAGGAACTCGGGAGCTCGTGCGCAGTTCAGAGTTAGAAGTAGGGTGCTGTGTACGAGCTCTCTCTCTCTCTCACTCTCTCCGTCTCTCTGTCTCTCTTCTCTCTCTCTCTCTCTCTCGCTCGGTGGAAGCGGAAGATGGCCACTCTCTGACCCTGAGTTCTGATTCCTGCACAGTGGCCTGCTCACGGAGCACAATGTCCATGTCTTCTTCAAGACCTTTCCGAAAGTGAAGTCGTCACTGTCGCTGCCTGCCGGGAATGCATTTTTTCTGCAACTTTGAATTCAAGTTCGGGTGCTCTGAACCTAAAGTGTGCCTCAACGCCAAGGACTCAGCTCGCGTGTAGGTCAGGCTAGTGATTACGCTGCGCTGCCACTCTGCTACGAACTGTCTTGGATCACCTAGTGGACCCTGACTTCTGGTTGCGCCTGGATTGCTACGTCAGATTCATCGTAATTCTGCAAGTCTTCAGAGAAAGGAACTTGCCCATTCAGTATAACCCATGCCTTCTGCTGCAACATCTCGAAATCGAACGTAGGCTTGACGGGCACTATGCCAACTATATTTGAGCCTATGGTACAGTGAATTCTGTTGAGCCCCGAAACAAAGCCCCAAGAACTACCAAGCGGTAAGAGCGTTTTCTTTGTTGCGAGTTTTTTTTTGCGGCGGGTGCGGGGGCGCCAATCTATTTTTGCACTTTCTTGCGTGGGCGCGGTTTTTGTTTTTGTTGTGGTGCGGTGCATGGGGGGTCTTCTTCTTTGATGCAGGCGCGCGAAGCATCTTGCTTTTGCTGCGTGTGCGGGGACGTGTTGTTGTGTTTGCTGCGGGGCGCAGCGTGCTTTTTGCTGCGTGTGCGGGTTGTTGTTTCTGTGGGTGCAGGGGCGCGATATTTTGCTGCAGGCACGGGCCAAGTTACCTACTTACGGGCCCCCTTCCCCCCAACGAGAAAGCACGCACGGCAAAAAACAGTCACAACAAAAAACGCAACACGGGGTCCTCATCCACTCAACCCTCAACCTTAACCCCGAAACCCCTAAACCCCTAAACCGACCCCTAAACCCCAAACCCCAAACCCCTAAACCCGGCCTTGAATGAAAGTCACCGGTCGATCTGCTCCGAAGCCGGCCGCTGAGGCCCGCACTGGGCTGTTTTTGGTTGACACGCCCACCTCGAAGATTAGGGGGGGGGAGCTCAGGGTTCAGGGCGGGGTTTAGGGGGGGTTTAGGGGGGATTCGGGGGGTTTTGGGGGAGTTTAGGGGGGATTAGGGGAGTTTAGGGGGGATTAGGGGAGTTTAGGGGGGTTAGGGGAGTCTAGGGGGGTTCAGAGGGGGGTTCAGAGGGGGGTTCAGAGGGGGGTTTTGGTTCAGGAGCTTAGGATTTTTAGGGCGTTTCGGTGCCTTAAGACGAGGTGTAAGGGAAGTCACGTCGCGCCAAGCAAAGGCGGAAATTTCTCAGAAAGCATGCGCGCACCATTGCTATTGTAATCCCCTCCCCCTGATATACAACACCCCTTAACCACTACAACATAACCATATTGGGAGTATGTAATGAAGGGGGCAGGGGGTTTAATAATCACCGCGGCTTCGGGCCGAGAAGCGCAGATCTCTGCCCGAACCGCTTGGGCCGCAACCCGATGCCACGAGATTTCCAGGCTGTGGGCCCCTCCCACTAGAGAGCATGAGAACCTTTGCCGGCACCTCTCTGGACCCCCACATGACGCGTGGTGCTGCACTATAGGCCAAGTGACATAGGACTTGGCTTTCCTTCCTCCGCGATGCGCACGCTGCGTTCGCAAGCGTTTACAATTGTAGGGCATGACACCAGCAAGTGGTCCTAGAGTGACAACGTTCCTGCACCCGATCCCCGGTGACCTTCATGAGTTGATAAGAGAGTCAGCAGTCCTCGCAACTTCCACGCCGGATGGCTTACCAATCTTTTCCCGTGGAATGTGTCAGGGAAGTTGTTGTGAGTTCTGGATAGTTCTGGCTCCCTGCGTTGATTTCGAGCTTCCACGGGAGTCGGGGCGTACGCCTTAGGGCACACTGGGGGCTCAGTCTGTGCGCGTGCGGCGCGCATGGTTCCGTTAACGGTGGCGGACTCCCTGCGTAGCAGGCACTGACGCTGGTAACCTCGCAAGTCTGAGTCAGTATGAGACTGATAGCCCCCGGCTGACCCCACATCTCGAGTTTTTCCATACTGGGGGGCTTCCGAAAACTAGGGTTTCTTCTAGACTTGGTGCGATGGCTAACTTCGAACATTTCAGCACACTTGAAGAACTACTTGCCAGGCCCTTGTCCAACCGCAGCACTCTGGCACGAAGGCACTACCAAGAAACATCAACCTAGGCTCAGCCTCAGAACCGCAGTAGCCCCTTTAAAAATGCTATCTCCTATTCGCAGCGGCTTGTGCAACTTATATAGATATGCATACGCATATATATATATATATATATATATATTATATATATATATATGTGTGTGTGTGTCAACTTCATATTCTGAAGGGGTAGGAGCAGGTTCTTCTGGGCTGAGGCCGAAGGGCATGCTTACCCACGCTGCTCTTCCACACGCTGCCAGCATCCTGGAGCGGCTGTTCGTGGGTTTCGGGCTTACCCTAAGGGTCTGTGTACCCATATGGTATATATTTGGGTCCTAAAGCTACTATATGTAGTACATACAGAAATATATATATATATATATGTGTATATATATATATGAGTACATGGACCCTTAGGGTTAGGGTTAGGGTTAGGGTTAGGGTTAGGGTTAGGGTTAGGGTTAGGGTTAGGGTTAGGGTTTAGGAGGAATACCAGAAAGATTCGAGCCGCATGGCTGTTATCCAGGGGAGGGTCTTGCGAGCCTGTGTTCCTCACACAGCTACCCCTGCTAGTAGTTCGTACTGCATCTACCATCACTGAAATGCCTTTGATTGGATCATGCCATGCACCTCGCTGCGAAACCAGGAGACCATTCCTTTTCCTTGGCGCTGGTGGACGGTTGTTAAGGGGTATGAGGAGGGACCCCTAGAAGGGTCCCTTAATCCTATTCCCCTATATATAACCCTGCTGAAGTGGAGAAGCAGCTCCATGTGAACAGCTTAAGCCCAGGTCGAAGTGCGATCGTTGTGAATTGCAGAACTCCGGCCAACCGTGGCTCAAGCGATGAGGTGCACAAATCGAGAAGTGTACCGCTGGCTTGTAAGGGTTTGGGCCTTCTTGGGGGAAGTGAGGGGTTGTTGGGTTTGGGAGGGGTCTTCCGGTTTTTCGGTTGCCCTTAGTCCTCAAGCCCTTAGGTCCCGTTGGTACCCCATTGAGGAAGGAAGGTTTGAGGTTGAGTTGTTTTGTTCGGGGGGTTTGATTTCAGGGTCTAGGGAAGATCAGCATGGCATCCCCTGCGCAAGATGACACGGCACAGAATCGAGAAGTTTCTGTTCATCAGGTTATGACCGCCCAAGTTAACGCTGATCCTGCTGGAACTTCGCTCGAAGGTGAAACCCACGGCCCTCAGTATGCTGGAATGTGCAATGGAACATCTGGCGGCAGAGAAGCTGTGGGCACAGAGAGGGAGGGCCGAGCTGGGCCTAGGGGAGCACCCCAACCGGAGGCCTTAGCGCCAGGTCAGTCGTGTGGATCCACTTATGGGACAATGGGCTCAGCAGTGGGTTTGGCAAGTGGTGCAATGGTTCCGATAGTTGGTGGTGCAAGGTCCGTAAGCAGCAGTGAGATGGCAATTGGAGCGATGGTGAGTGCTGGATGTAGTTCTGGCAACGAGCCAACGATGGAGATGGCTCCTGGCATGCCCTTGAATGCTATCATCAACGCTTCGCAATTGCCACCAGCAGAGCATGTGCAGTTTCCGGAAGATGTGCTAGCGGCTCAACTTTCTGGTGCGGCACATGTTGGAGAAGTGGCAAACTCAGGGCCAACGAATCCGATGATGCGCTGGATGAGGAGGAGACTGCATGAAGTGTTGGAAGGATTTCAGAGACGGGGTGAGGCCTTTTCAGGTTTCCAGACGCCACCACCTGCATGGATGTATCCTTCTCCTTGTCCGTCGCCGATGGAACGAGCCTCGCCACCAAGCAGACCGCGAGCTGAGACTTTGTGGACTCAGCAGCAATGGGAAAGGGTGCAAGCCATGGAGCAAGAAGCTCCCTTGCTGCATCCCCCACGACGTGAAGTTCCGCGTGAATCTGCAAGTACCTCAGACGTTCCGTCAGATGTGGTTCAGGAAGAGGTCAGACGGCAGATGGCGGGTGTGATGAGCATGCTGAAATCTTCGCAAGATGAGGTGCGGAGGTTGACGGCAGAGCTGGACAAGCGAAGGGCAATGGATGGGAGAGAGCAGCGGGAGGAAGGAGATGGCCGCCTACCACAACAAGAAGGCGCTCACGCTCGCAATCTAGCTGGACTTTCTGGACCAGGAGGCAATTCCTTGTTCCCATCAATGCCAGAGGTTCGACAAGCAAGTGATCCTTCTCCTGGGCTTGGAGGTCAAGGAAGGGAAGAGTATCCTCATGTAGGAGGAAGGAGTGGCCTACCACAACAAGGAGGCGCTCCTCGCAATCTAGGTGGACTTTCTGGACCAGGAGGCTATAATGCACATCCGAGCACTACGTCACCGTCGGGAATGCCTTCTAGTTCCAGACCAATGCCAGAGTCGGGGGTAAGGCAGCAGCAAAGTGCGACCGCACCCACGGCAAAGGCAGATCCATTGAACGTCTTGGTCACTGGCATGCAGCAGTTACAAGCGGCTATGCTGAAGCAGATAGGTTCGCAATCCCAACAAACCCCAGAGATTGTGAAACCGGGATCGGCTGTGCTACCGTCGCTACCATCTCCAACGGAATCTGCTCCGATAGATTATCAAGACTGGGTGTCGTTGCTGCAAACGTATATGGCAGATCTGAGCGACTCGAGCGGCGAATGGTGGGCTCGCATCATGGAGTGTGTGAACAGGGCCTACCAAGAGTACCTCAGGTCAACTCCTTATGAACGACTCACCCTGCAACCTGAGGAACCACCGGAGCTGATCACTGGACAGTTTTCACGAGTACATGCACGAGCAGCACATCTGATTTTAGCAGCACTGGCAACAGAGGTCAAGTCGGAGCTGGTCGCGTCACGAAAGACAACTGTGATTCAAGCGATGTTCAGGCTCACTATCTTGTACCAGCCGGGAGGAGAAGGAGAACGGCAGTTGATCCTCTCAAAGCTGACTACGCCAACTTCGGTGACTACGCCAGCAGAATTGGTAGTGGTGCTTCGTGAATGGGAACGATGGCTCCGGCGGGCCAAGGTGATTGGTTTGTCCACGCCAGATCCCTCAATTCTGGTGGCTGGTTTGACGAATTTGACGAGGTCCTTGTTATCTGCAAATCAGGAAGCGCAATTCCGGACCTCGATGATACGGAGCAACTTGATGATCGATCAGGTCCCAACACAGGAGGGAATGATGAAGCTGCATCAACATTTGTTGTCAGAAGCGGAGCAGATGGCTACAGGTGGGGATGCTAGAAAGGGAGGAAAAGGGACTGCTTCTTCCTCCGAGTCTCCGAATCCAAGGCTGAGAGGGCTTACAACACCTACTGCGTCACCGAGCGAAAGGCCGCCCAAGAACCCTCAAGCAAAACCAAAGGCCTGCAAATTCTTCACCTCAGAGAGTGGATGCATGAAGGGCCAGGAGTGCAAGTTTGGGCATGAGTTCAAGGAGCTGCCGGACAAGAAGGATAGGTGTTGGAAATGTGGTTCGAAGAAACACAGGGCAGCAGCATGCACAGCGGGGCAATCACCGACCTCTCCAACTGCTAAAGCAGGACCTCCAAAGGATCCATTGCCGAAGGGACAGCCAGCCCAAAGAGGACAAGCAACTTCTTCCTCATCGGTGCCTCCGTCGCCATGTGAACCGCCAGGGCTGACGGGAGGTGAGACTTCGGCAACTGCAACCTCAGCGCCAGCTCCAATAGCAGCAGCATCGGCAACCACGACGAGCAGCTCCTCCATTCCAATGACCGCTCAGCCTAAGGCATCCAATCCTACATTGCAGTCATTGACGAATCTGGAACCACAAGAGCTGCTGAGGATGCTTCGGCTACAAGAGCAAATCGATGAACTGAGGCGACTGCAAGCGATCTCGTTGGAGGAGGAGCCGTTGGATGAGTTCAGGAGAACACATTTGATGGCTCTGAAAGAGGCGGAGCCGCTCAAGGAGAGATTTGCTCTCCTAGACAGTGGAGCAACACATGCGTATCGTGGGGCACAAGAGGGCGAGTTGGACTGGGCCAGGACGGTCAAGGTGAATTTGGCGGGAGGACAACGCAAAGAGCTCAAGCAGAACCCGGGTGGAACGCTACTTGGGGAAGAAGGCTCAGATGCAATCTTGCCATTGGGGAAATTGGTACGCTTGCTGAACTGTGAGGTACACTGGAACCCGAGAAGCCTCGTGATAAAGCATCCAGAGTTTGGAAAGCTGCGAGTACGTGTTCGAAATGACTGCCCGGAGGTGGTGGAGACAGAGGGCTTGAGGATCATCTCCGAGTTAGAACAGAAGAGGTTGTTGTCGTTCACAGCCGCGATGGATGCGTTTGAGGAGCAGGTGGCAGCAATGGAGGTGGGCCTGGATCAAAGCTGGGAGCGCTGGATGAACGTGTTCCTGAAAACCGGAAGCAGAGTATCGTGCACAGGCTTGCTGCAAACACTCCCGTTCTTGAATGACATGCCGATGAGCTTGATTGGAAAAATTGCAGAAGAAGTTCCAGTCACAGACAAGGATGGTTGGAAATTGCTGAAGAAATTCCCGTGGAATCGAAGTCGGCGAAAACAACTATGGGCCTCGAGGCGTTGGGTAGTGCACGTGTATGCTGGGAAAACAAGGCCTCAGGATGACATCAGCAGGCTAGAAGGGCACCATGGAATGGTAGTGATCTCAATCGACTTGGAGGACAGCAGATCTTTCAACATGGATGAGCAGGGAAGTATCTTCCAGCTGTTGATGTGGGCAGCGCTGTCAGGGCGTTTGGAAGAGATCCTTGGAGGACCGCCGTGTCGAACAGCAAGCATTTTGCGACATAAGTTGGATGATGGTCCGAAGCCTTTGAGATCGTTTGAGAACTTCCTGGGAATCGCGGGTTTGTCAGACAAGGATCAAGCTAAGGTGGATCTGGACACGAGGTTGATAGTCCGAATGATGGTCTTGTTCACGGTTGCACAAAGGAGCAGGCACTCAAGCTGGATCGCTAGACCGTCATGGACAAGACCTCCGGGAACTGGGTTTTTGCTTGAACATCCGGCATCCCCGAGAACCTATTTGAAAGAGAACCATCCCCTCTACCACGTTGCACCTTCGGTGTGGGACTCGGACTTCATGAAGAAATTCCTCGAGTTTGCAGGTTTGAGCATGTACACCTTCGATCAAGGGTGCCTGGGACATCAAGCGGTCAAACCGACAACGATAGCCACGAATCTAGCGTTGGAGCACTTGCATGGGAGAAAGGCGACTATGTTTCAACCAAGTCAGGTGGCATCTTCGAAGGATTTGGCCAGGTGGGCACCGAAGTTGGTGGAGGAAATAGCCAAGGCGATAAAGGCCTGGGCTGGAAGGTGGGGAGTTGAAGGAGACGAAGCAATATGCCTGGATGAGGAGCATGAGTTACATCGACTCTCCAAGAATGTTCGCGAGGAATGGCAGATTCATCTACAACGAGACCATTATCCTTTCAGGCAAGATTGCCGGGAGTGCATAAAGTTCTTGGCAAATGGAAGGTCCCACAGAGCTGTGAGCCATCCTGTTCCGTTTGTGCTTCACCTGGACATCTGCGGGCCGATGAGAGTGAAGGGGAGGTCGATATTCGGGGCAAACCATAAGTACCTCTTGGTGGGCGCTTTCAGATACCCCAAAATCGCTCAAACCCCTCCACCAGACCCAGAAGAAGGTGAAGATCCTGCTTTGGTCGGCCTGTTTGAAGAGAAGGAAGACAAGCGAGTGCAGGAAGATGAGGTAGCAAAGCCTCCAGCGAATCCCGAAGCTCCTGAACAAGAAGATGCAGCTGACCGAGAACTACAAGAGCTAAGGGAGCCATTTGAGTATGACGTTGCCTACTTCACCAAGCCGTTGAAGTCACGGATAGCTTCTGAGGTCCTGACCCGAGTTCAGGAGATCTGTGCAGAGGTCAAGTTGATGGGCTTCCCGATCCTAAAAATCCACTCGGACAGGGCGAAGGAGCTTTCATCCACGCCATTTCGGGCCTGGATGTCTTCGCAAGGGATCGTGAGGTCAGCCACAGAAGGAGAGGATCCAGCAGCCAATGGCGTTGCAGAAGCAGCAGCGAAGTTTGTGAAAGGAAGAACAAGAATCCTGATACAAATGCTGGCGAATCAAATTGGTGAGGAAAAGGCCAAGTCGTTTTGGCCACTGGCAGCACATACGGCGGCGGTGCAGCAAAGAATGAGGAGGTGTTTGCGACCATGGCCATCCATAGCGGCGTTTGGCTCTAAGGTCCTGATCAAAACCAAGCATTACGGCGTCAGCAAGAGCAACGATTTGGCGCCAAAGTGGATTGAGGGCCATTACCTGGGACCATCGCCAGATGTCACCAATGGACATGTGGTCTGGACAAAGAAGGGGAACTTGTGGCAGACGACTTCGTTGCGGACGCCAAGGGATCCAGAACCAGAAGCAGAGATGTCTGTTCCCGAAGAAGATGTGTTGACTCCGCTACCTCAACCGAGAAGAAGGCTGACATCGAAGACTACACTGTCTGGCATTTGGGTGGAACCTGAGCTGACAACGATGCGTGGCTTGGAAGGGTCAGAGGAGGAAGCGGAGTTACAGGCATTGGCAACCGTGGGATCCAAGGAAGGGATTGGTGGAAAGGCCAAAAGGTTGGAAGACATCATGGAAGATGAGAGACTGTGCAAGGAGTACTTCAGCCAGGCGAGGTTCTCAAGGGAGGATGCAGTGCAGTTGCTGAATGCGATGCCTATCGGAAGTGAGATGGTGAATCAAAGGCGGGGAACCCATGACTCGTCTTTGGTGATTGGGGCATACTCGTTTGGAGGAACTCAAGGAGTTACCGCAACAATGGCAAAGAGACCCTGGCTCGCGAGATACCTCAATGTCTTCATGAAGCTGCAGCTGCAAACTCACCTGGAATCTGAGGGAAACTGGTCCGCGATGATTCTCCTCAGGGCGAAGGACGTTCCAACCCATAAAGACTACAGGAACCATCCCAATACCTACAACCATGTGATTGCCCTTGGAGAAGAAGGAAGGCTATGGTTGGAAGGTGAAGAAGAAGAAAATCCACATGTCGGAGGTACGGATCAAAAGCCAGAACTTCGAAGCAATGATCGAGGTGAAGCTGTTCTAGGACGGACGACTTCTATCACTCAGAGGCCTGCGATCTTCAACCCCAGACATCGTCATGCGTTTACGTCTTCTACCGGAGCTTGGGTGATTTCTTGTTATACGCCGATGGGTTTGAATCGGCTAAAGGACGAAGAAGTTCAACAGCTGCTTTCTTTGGGATTTCCGTTGCCGTTGACGATGGAGCAGGAGATCAGACCAGAAAAGGAGGCAGCAGGTGGGTGGACGGAACGAATTGGAGTACCGCAGGGCTTTGTGGAAATGAAGGTCGATTGGAAGCTCACGCATGTGGATGAAAATGATGCTCAGCCTCGTGAGTGCGCGCCGAAACTTCAAGCGATGTCTATGCGGGCACTAAAAGAGGACGCCGTGATCTGTGAAAAAGAAGACGAAGATGTCGAAGACATGGTGCAACGACAGTATCGTGCGGCGGCAATGAGGCTGGAGCTCGAAGCGCAGAAAGAGGCATTTGGAAAATGGGAGCAAGGGGGCGTGGTTCCGAGTGGCGATTTGTTGAATGGTGTAACCCAGGAGGCAGATAGCTTGGAGGAACGACTGTTGGATGTAGAAAGGCGATTTCAGCAGAGTTTGAAGCAACTGCAGGCCCTGGCAAACCCACCAAGCGAGGAGGAGCCAAGCGACGTTCCTGGAGGAGTGGAAGCAATCCTGGAATCACTGGTGATCCCACTACAAGTCGTGTACACGTTGCCCTTGGACGAGGTTAAGCAGCATCTGTCCAAATGGGTCAAGGCGATTCAGAAGGAGATCAATGCCTTGGTCGATATGGGAGCGTTGCGAGCTCTCAGTCTGGAAGAGCAACACAGGCTCAAACGTGATGGATTGCTGTGTGTGCTCCCTGCAAAAGGAGTATTCACAGCTAAGCCACCAGATGAGCCACAGACCCTATACAAACGGAAAGCCAGAGTGGTGATCTGTGGCAACTATCAGGAGAAGCAGGACAAAGAAGACGTATACGCGACTGGGTGTGCTAGTGAGTCCTTAAGAACTGTGCTGGCGTGGACGGCATCAAAGGACGAGGATGTTGGCGGCACAGATATCAGAAATGCTTTCTTGTTGGCACCGATGCCAAAAGAAGAAGTGGTATATGCCATAAGAACTCCAACTGTGGTCAAGGAGGCGTTCGCGTTGATAGGTGTTCTACTACCCGAAGTGTATGCTGTTGAGCGAGCCCTCTATGGCTTCAGGCGCTCTCCAAAGCTGTGGAACAACTTCCGAAACGAGGAGCTCAGCAAAGCGAAGATCGAGATCGCCGGAAGGACTGCAGTGTTAAAACAGCTGGTGTCAGATGAGAACATCTGGGCAGTAGTTTGGGAGGACAAGTTGCTGCAATGTCCACATGCTTCCCCAGCACAACTGGCGATATCCTTCATCGTGGTCTACGTGGATGATTTGCTGTATCTGGGACGAAAGTACATCATCAAGGGAATCCACAAGTGGGTTGCGGAAAAGTGGAAGTGCAATGATCTGGAATTTGCCACGGAGTCCTCCCCGATTCGATTCTTGGGACTGGAGATTTACCGATCTGCAAAGGGGATTCGAATCACACAAGAGAGGTATGTGACTGAGGTGATCCGACAACATGGCTTGGAAGAAGCAAGGGTGGTTTCCACACCATGTCCTAAAGAATGGCTTCTGGGTCCAGATCTTGAAGAAGGTTCCGAGGAGTTCGATGCCAGACAACTTCATGCTGCCCAAAGGTGACTGGAGAGCTGCTCTGGATAGCAACAAAGACGAGACCAGACATTATCCATCAGGTTGCAACCATGTGCGCGCTGGTTTCAAGGCGGCCGATCTTTGTGGAAAGGCTAGGAACCAGAGTGATCCAGTATCTGGCTGGCGAGAAAGTATGGTTTATCCTACAAGGTGGGCGCAAATTGCATGAGAGTAGTGGCGTTTTCAGACGCTAGCTATGGCCCCTCAGGGGGAAGATCCATAGGATGCACCGTTGCCACCGTGGGAGAACAACCCGTTGCTTGGCGAGCTTCTCGCCAACCGACGGTAGCTCTGTCAGTTGCGGAGGCAGAGTTGACAGAGGTCATCCATGCGGCGCAGCAGTTGGAAGGAATAGCCGTATACATCGAAGAGTTCTCTGGAAAAAGGGCAGAAAGAGAAATTCTCGTGGACAATTGTGCGGCTATTGCCTTATCAAATCAGGCTCCCGGATGTTGGAGAAGCAGACACCTCAAAATCAAGGCCCAGTACTTGCGCCAGCAAACGTCAGAAGGCAACCTGACCATCAGACATATCCCTGGAACACTTCAACTCGCAGACTTAGGCACAAAATGTTTCAGCCTAGCCAGACTGCGAGAATTGGTCCGCCTATGGGGTCTGATGCCTGAAGAAGAACAAGGTGCTCAACCAAAACCTTTGGATGCAAGTATGGCCAGATTGGTGTACATGGGGATCCTCCTTGGGGCACCTACGACGGTGCTTGGAAAAGTCAAAGAGCCATTACCTCTGGAATATCCGTGGGAATTTTACGTTTTGGTGATCCTGGGATGCGCAGGAATGTTGATGGTGTGGGAAGCAATCAAGTGGTTGTGCTATCTTTGGTGGCACTCAGAGCAAGTATGGCTGGCGAGAGAGAGGCGAGTAGAAAGACTTCGACGGAAGGCTGCTAGAGCAGTTGAAGACGAGCTTCGCGCGTGGAAGGAAGGAGCTGAAGTTGAAGAAGAATTACCACCTCCAACTAGGTTGATCCGGATCCAACAATCGGAAGAGCAAGCTTCATCATCAACATCGGCACTGGGAAATAGGCCAACAATGGTGGACAAGCAAACGCAAGCCACCCCTGCGATCAGACCATGTGAGCCCCCACCAAGGCAGATAGAGATACAGATGCAGCAGGTTCTACATAATGGTCCATATTTCCTGACTGACGGTGGCGATGCGATTCATACCTCTAGGGCTTGTTGGGGTCTCAGGAACGCTTCGAGAGTCAATCAGAGAATGCTGTGTCGATGCTGTCGGGATAATGGGGGAGAATCACTCTATGATCGTACGCCGGGAACCAGCAGAGCTCTTCGGCAAGCAGATACCTTTTAGCCTGGAGGGCTAATCTTCGCAGTTTGGTGAAGTTCTTTTGAGCATCCTCCGTTCGCGTGTGAAGTAGAGGCCGCTAACTCGTTTGATTGTGCAGAGCACGTTGAATGGGAGCTGCTGGTGCGTGACACCTTAGAACCAGAGGTTCAAAGGTGAGGAGGAGTGCTGAAGTGGAGAAGCAGCTCCATGTGAACAGCTTAAGCCCAGGTCGAAGTGCGATCGTTGTGAATTGCAGAACTCCGGCCAACCGTGGCTCAAGCGATGAGGTGCACAAATCGAGAAGTGTACCGCTGGCTTGTAAGGGTTTGGGCCTTCTTGGGGGAAGTGAGGGGTTGTTGGGTTTGGGAGGGGTCTTCCGGTTTTTCGGTTGCCCTTAGTCCTCAAGCCCTTAGGTCCGTTGGTACCCCATTGAGGAAGGAAGGTTTGAGGTTGAGTTGTTTTGTTCGGGGGGTTTGATTTCAGGGTCTAGGGAAGATCAGCATGGCATCCCCTGCGCAAGATGACACGGCACAGAATCGAGAAGTTTCTGTTCATCAAACCCCTATATATATATATAGATATATTGCATAATCCCTACATACCTAAGTAGCTCCTACATAACCCTACAGAACCTCTAAGGTCCGTTATAAGGGGTCCTACTCTAGTTCCTTGCGGTTGGGAAGGCACCGAGCTTTACACCCTCTAGCACTTTGTACAGCCTTAGGGTTCCATGGATTGGGGTCTCGGTGGTCCACGTGTGGATTTTATCATCCGTCCCGTCCCTGAGGGGTCGAATCACGTTAAGTTGTTCAGTCCCTTCTCTGCGTCCACCACCCTCCTTGTTAAACGGTCTTGGAAGGGATGGGGGGGGGGGGCCGGAGGGCGTCAAGCCCCCGAAGGGTCAACGCGACTGCAAGCTTGCCTGTGAATGAGACCGCTTCGCTTGCGCATGCTATTCAGCTGGTTCTGCTGATGATAGCTATGCTTCGAGGATGATCATGAGTACCACACTTTCAAGCCATATATGTATGTATAATATATATGTATACATGAACAAATATATAAACAAATAAAGGAAAATCTATATGTATACATATATATATAATTTTCTACTTCGAGCATCCCCACCCTACAGATTTGGAATTTGTGGGTTGGGCACTCCAGGGAGTCTCTGGGGATAGTCTGAGGCTGAGCACTCCAGGGAGTCTCTGGGGATGCTCTGGCTAGGGAGTCTCTGGGGATTCTCTGGTCATACTCTAAGGTTGGGCACTCCACGAAGTCCCTGGGGCTGGGGTTTGGCACTGCAGGGAGTCACTGGGGTTTGATACCCTGGGGCTGGGCGAGGAGTAGACCGGGCGAGGAGAAGAGTTTGCTTCACAATCTAACAACCCCACACCGAGGGTGTTGGAAAAAAACAAAGAAATGAAAAAACAAAAACGACAAAGACCAAAACGCAGCTTGCGAAAGGGGGTTTTGGGGCTTAGGGATGTTTTAGGATGTTTAGGGTGATGTTTAGGGTGTGCTTAGGTCTGTTTAGGGGATTGTTTAGGGTTAAGGGCCGTTTAGGGATGCTTAGGGGTGTATTGAAGACATACTAGGGATGTTTAGGGATACAGTAGGGATGTAGTAGGGATGTACTGAAATGTCACCCTAAACCCTAAACATCCCTAAACCCTAAACCCTAAACCCTGAACCCAAAACCCTAAACCCCAATCTGACTGAGATCCCCGCGGGAGGGATCACTAGGCTTGGCTGGAGGCGGCCCTCCGGCTGGAAGCAGCTTCGCCACCTTGGATTATAAGGCCCCCCCTAAGCCCGAAACCTTAAACCCTAAATCCTAAGCCCTAAACCCTAAATCCTAAACCCTAAACCCTAAATCCCAAACCCTAAACCCTTTGAGGGCTTTTTGTTGGATTCTCAGAGCATGTAGGGCTCTTGGAACTGAGAAGGTACTGGGGCTCAGTTTCTTCAGGCTCTTGTTTAGAAACCTCTTGATAAACAAAAGACTGGCAAGTGTGTAGACTCTTAGGGTTTAGGGTTTAGGGACACATGATTTTCGAACCCTGAGGAAACACTGCCTGTTCTTGTTTGTGAAGAAGGCGAGGCTTTTGTTACATCTCACGAGCTGTCATGCCCACAGGCGCTTGCGTGGCCAAGAGCACACCACGGAACCCCACAAACGGTAGACGATCAAACCGCGGCTCAGCAAGCCCAAGTAGCTGAGACGGAACGAAGCTGCAAATGCGGGCAGGTCCTCCGTCTTCCAGAATATCTCTCCTGGCATTTGAAACACAGGCATGCACCAGCAAAACCGAGTGGCTCGAACAGTTCCGGTTCGCAGAAAGGGTGCGTCGCAGCCCAAAGTGTTCTCGAGCACAAGTGATTGCAAAGGCCTAAACCCCTATACCCTGAGCCCTAAACCATCCTAAACTCCTAAACCCAAAACCCTAAACCCTGAACCCTGAACCCCCCCCCCCCCACCATGTGAGTGCTTGAGTGCTTGCGAGCTGCGAGGCTGAACTTAATTTCTCCCTTCGAGGTGGAGGTGACAATGCCAGAGGCAGAAGGGCGTCTGGAGTTGGACCTGCCAGTTCGAAGAGGGGTATAGGGTTTAGGGTTTAGGGTTTAGGATTTAGGGTTCATCATCATCAGGTCAAAAAAAGCTCACCATCCCCTTCGATTCAAAGCTTAACCCTACCGGCAGCTGCGATGTTACTACAGAAGGCCTTGGTCCTGAACATATACGGAGACGAGCTTTCTTTGTGGCCTTTGTTGGTCTTTCTAGGTATGTTGCGAATCCAAAATACGGGTTTCCCGCAGGGGCAGTCGGCTCGATGCTTTAGCGAATGACTCAGCGAATGGCTGTTGATCCCTGGTGCCCACAGAACAGCCTCCACCCTAAACCCTAAACCCTAAACCCAAAACCCAAAACCCAAAACCCAAAACCCAAAACCCTAAACCCTAAACCCTAAACCCTAAACCCTGAGCCGACTGTGGCCCCTGATGTGAACCCAGCACTTGGGGATGCCTTTGGGCCCTGAACTGTGGATGAAAGTTTAGGGTTTAGGGTTTAGGGTTTAGGGTTTAGGGTTTAGGGTTTAGGGTTTAGGGTTTAGGGTTTAGGGTTTAGGGTGGCCCGAGTGTCTGTTGATTCTGGTCCATAGGGCCGGGCCTAGGTTGTACCTATGAGGGAATCCCCATATTGACTGTGTGTTTCGACCCTAAACCCTAAACCCTAAACCCTAAACCCTAAACCCTAAACCCTAAACCCTAAACCCTAAACCCTAAACCCTAAACCGTGTTTCGGGAGAGGAGAAGGGTACAGGGGTAGAAAAACATACAGAGGAGCCAGCAGGCGCTAGCGCGAACAAGCATGACTTGAGGCAAGCACTTATGATGGCAACGATCGCAACTCACGACGAAGCAATTTTGAGCAAGCATTGGGTTTTTGGAGCGTTCGGGCTGAGGATTTGACAACTGCTCCAGGCTGTGTATTGCTCAAGTCGGGCGACACTTTAGCATTCCACTAACCATCGAGCACTCACTGATCGTTTTTACTGCGGGCTGCAAGCCAAAAGGCTCCGCATCACTGGGTGCAAACCGCGTCCTCTAAGAAAGCTCCCAAGAGAAGTCCAAGCAAGAAACAAGCCCCTCATTCAGTCCTCAAAGAATCGCCCTCAGCCTCTCAACCTCCCAGAACATTTGATGCCCAGAAGCTGGCGCATCGTCGCCTTTGTGTCCCCATTCACGGAGACGGTGTTCCTTCTGAAGCGGCTTGTCGCGTTGTCAGTAGTACTTGCAGAAGGTGCCGTAGTAAACCATACTTTCATATTTTCTGTCGTCAAGCCCTGTCACAAAAGAAGGCGGTCCCTACCTATGCTGCCAAACACAGTAGCGTACTGCATATGGTGCATCATACAGCAATACGCGAACATGGTCAGGAGCTCAAGGGGCTTCGCGTTGCATACTGTTCCTGCCTGCTCATATACAGTCACCCTCCCCCCCAAAAAAGGACGACAAAAACAAATTAGCACATGCGAGCTAATGGGAGACGAAGACGTCCATTGTTGGAATACTTGGGACTCATCTTCACAAGCTTGCGCAGACGGGCGTTTCTCTAGGCTTGTATCAAATTCTCCCTTCATGCCCGGCGGTAGCAAACTCGCTGAGTTGTGCATCCCTTAATCCATCGCCAGGGCTCTTGCTGCAGGCATACTTGGTCTTTGTACTGACCGAATAGAGCTCATACTGGTATGCTGCCTGTCCGCAGCGGCAAGTTTACATGTGTTACTGCCGCAAGCCCTCGTGTTACCAGTACCCTGATGGACATGAAATGGCATCTAACCAATAAACCTAAACCCTAAACCCTAAACCCTAAACCCTAACCCTAAACCCTAAAACCCTAAAACCCTAAAAACCCTAAAACCCTAAACCCCAAAACCCTAAACCCCAAACCCTAAACCATAAATCCTAAACCCTAAACCCTAAACCCGAAAACCTAAACCCTAAACCCGAAACCCTAGTCCCTAAACCCTAACTATACTTCTTGGCGCCTGCTTGGCCAGACCAGACACAACTGCTGATGCCGTTCCCTTCTTGTTTCCTTACTTCGTTGGCGAAAAGAAAAGCCAAGTCTCACAAGACTCGCAAGCAACATCCGAAACCACAACTCATAAGAAATCAAGACTATACTGGACTTGGAACCCACGCAAAAATCATGTTTTGCTGTTTCTTGGGGAATATAGTACCCAAAAAATGAAAACTATTTCCAAGTACCCCTGAGAAGAACTGAAACTCAGAGGGCGAGTCGCGGAGGTAGCCCATGGCATAGTCACCTGACAGAGCACTCGACGCCCAGTTGATTGGGATAGGGATTTTTTGCGGTTGCTTTAAAGCCCATTGAACATGATTTATGACTAGGCTCCCTTAAAAACGGGAAAGAAGGGAAGTTTAGAATTTTCCCAAAGCAATACCCAGTTTGGGAAAGGTGCGAACCTTAAGTTGCAGACTGCGGCTCAACTTGAAGACCTCATGGGTATGTGCCTCTACTGTGATGAGAGCATTCTTCGGCTTACTTGTGCTTTCTTTATGATGCCATATGGGCGTTGGGCACTGTTCCCTACTCTGATCTACGCTGCTTCGCATGAGACAGAAAGCGCCGGAGCCGAGCCGGTCTTGTGCGCCAAATCCCGGAGGTTCCCATCCCATCCGACAAGATGCGCATGTGGGTCCAACCCTTCAGCTTGAGTGTGTAGCCGTTCCTGGGCACAGCTTCAAGAGCTTCCAAATGTCGCGCGACTTGGGACGCTCTTTTCCAATTAAGGATTTGCCAAGGTTCACCATCTTCTTGTTGTATGAGTACCTGGTCTGATCGGAGAGTCTCATGGAAGGTTCTCGTACGCATCCCAGCTCATCACTCCAAAAAAAGCCTGCCAATTCGGGTCCGCTGCTTTCCTCCATACTATTGCAGGAAGGGCACGTGCTGGAAGCCTTGAGGCTCTTTTTCTTCTCATAGAGTGGGAACCTTTCTTGCTGCAGCAGCGTGCCAAGGATGGATCGACATCAACCCTAAACCCTAAACCCTAAACCCCTAACCCCCTAAGCTCTGAAACCTGAAGCCCTAAGAATCCCAAACCCCATATTCCCCAAATGCCGTGTAGATAAGAGACTCCTTCGGAGTGCCCATGTGCTCCGGTGCTTGAAAGGTACCAGCCTGTAACGGAGGGGGGAGGCGGGCAGGGGAGGGGGGAGGGGGGGAGGGGAGAGGGAGAGAGGTTGGGGGGAGGACAGGACTTCTAGCAAAAACGTAAACAATCTTTCATCCGACTCTCATTTATCTTTCTGCTTGCTTGGGTAGGGGGGGGGGGGGGGGGGGGGCGGCTCCGGCATCAAAGCATTGGTGAGAATCCGGCCTGGAGCTTCCACTCCAAGTACTTGGTCACCTGCTTCATCTCTTTGCTGGATAAGGCACGGCTCCAGGTCATGACCTCTAGGAACAGCTCAGGGCTTGTGGCGATTAGGGCGTAGGGTTTGGGAAGCCAGGATTGTGAGCGCGGTTCAGTACAAATCTCAGGGTTAGCAAGCTTCTTATCTTCAGGGCACGTCGCACCCTAAACCTCCACAAAAAGTCATGATTTCCGGTTCGCAGAATGCTGGCAGCATGGTTTCGTCGGTTTCGTCAGTTCGCAAGTTGCCTCCATGACCGCAAAGTTTGAAGACTCCCCGGGATACTTCCCCGCGTTGATGAGCAGCTTGTCCTTCATGTCCTTGTTGCCTCAAGACTCAAGACCCTAAGAAGCTTTCGCCCTTCTTCAAATGGTTCAAGGTGGTTGCGAAGTGAGCTGGAACGCTGAGTGTTCGAGAAATGACTCCTTAAGGTGGCGCACATTTTACTCAACACATACCTAAACCCTAAACCCAAACCCTAAACCCTTATAAACCTCAAACCCCAAACCCTAAACACTAAACCCCAAGCCCTAGACCCTTTCTCTGTAGAACCTAAAAACCCCCTAAACCCCCTAAACCCCCCAAACCCCCCAAACCCCCTAAACCCCCTAAACCCCGTAAACCCCCTAAACCCTAAATAAACCCTAAATAAACCCTAAACCCGAAAAAAAACCCTAAATAAACCCTAAACCTGAAATGAACCCTAAAACCTAAAAAGGCTCGGGTGCCACTTGGCTTGGCTGCCGTGTTGCGGTTCTTCGTGGCTATGCTCTTGCTTCCGTCATAAATTCGCTTGGCCTGGCTCACCCTAAACCCTAACCCCTAAACCCTAAACCCTAAACCCCAAACCCTAAACCCGAAACCCTCCATGGTTTAGCACATGTGTGGTTAGACGGCTTATTTGGGCTCATAAGGCAGGATTTCATGACACAGCCGCCGTCTGCACTCGAGTTCCCAATGACGCTGTATCTGCGCCATGTGCACCGAAAATCTTCCCGAAGGCTCCGGTTTAGGGGTTAATTTAGGGTTTAGGGTTTAGGGTTTAAGAGGGTTTAGGGTTCAGGAAAACGAGTGCAAACAGCCAGTGTGAATTCCTCAGCGAGGTCTTCTTTCAGCGGGAAGAAACCATCACATTGAGATACCTTTTGAACCCTAACCGCTCGGGCGAGCAATGCCCGGGACGAAGAACAAGCAGGTCATTTTGCCCAACCTTGTTCGTACCGCAGAGAACCAGCCAATTCAAGTCATACCTTCTTCGCGATTTTGAGGTGACCTTAGCAGGACACATAATGCTGCAGGGAGGTCGGTGTTCGACTTTCTCGCCATGTCGCAAAAAAACCGCAGGATGACAGTCCAATGCAGACTCAACGTGACATGAAGAAGCTGCCACGAGCTTGCTCTACGAGCTGCCCATTGACCATAGTGGGCGACGCCAACGTGGGCCGAGTGATGACCGTGCAGGAGGTTGTTCTTCTTCCCTTAGAGGAACCCCCGGCACCCTGGTCCACAAGTGCGACAAGCAGCCCAGAAACTCCGATGGTATCCTAATTTGTGTGCAATTTCCTATGCGTGAGTAGCCGCTGGAGGGGGCTTAACAGCGAGGGCCGAAGGTCTTGCAACGCGGTACTCCAAATGGAAGATGGCTTCCCCAAATGTGACGTCCAGAACCAAAAGGATGAACAAATACAGGATCCGGGTCCAGGGATGATCAAGGTCCTAAGGTTTAGGGTTTAGGGTGTAGGGTTTAGGGTTTAGGGTTTAGGGTTCGTCCCGAGTTAGTGGCATGGAGGGCCTTGAGGTGTGAGAAACAGAAAGCCGACAAAACTTGCTGAGGATGCCCGTTTTGGCTGTGTTTTCAGCTGGTCCGAGCGCCTACCAGATGCAAGATGTACACAGGGCGCCCCCCCCCCCCCCACATCAACGTTGTTCCTCTACTTTCTTGCTACAACCAAAAGCCGTAGGACTCCACAAATAGCGCAAATGGAACTCCCAAATGCCGCCAACAAAGCACCCGTCTTTGCACATTTGGGTCTTGGGCCTCTGGGCTTTGTTTGATATGCACATGCCGCCGCGGCATGGTATTGCTACTGCCAGTATAACTATTGCGGCTACTCTGAGTCTCAAAATTTCTATCGCTATTGCACTTGCTCTTACTCTTGCTGTGCTACTGCGATGGCTACGACTGCTACTCGTACCCAATTTCTTCCCAAGCGGCCTTGCAAGATTCGATTTTGGGAGCCGAGTCCTGTGTACCTGCTTGCCACAGCTCTTCTCAGTAATGCTGGTTTGGGATTTGGCGGTCAGGGGCCCTTCCAGTGAGAACTCGCCGATTTGTTGAGCTTTCTCTCACTTGGCGCTTTGGTTCAACCATCTGACGATTTGAGGTGTGACCTTTGCATTCTGCCCGCACTCTGCATCATCCTCACTGGCAGTAGTCACTGCAGCAAGAAAATCTGCCAGCAAGCTTGCAGGAAGAGCCTGCACTAAGTCACACACCCTTCCAGGAAACCACCAGCCGCTAGCCAGAATAGCAGCTACATATAAGAAACCAGCCACCGCTACCCACTTTCTTGTGCTGGAGCTTCGCGGCATGGGTGAAACTAAGACTGAGGATGATCGTTGAATCACCCTAAACCCTAAACCCTAAACTCTAAACCGTAAAGGCCGAAACCCTAAAACCTTAACCCTTAAACCCTAAACCCCAAACCCTAAACCCCACAAGAATCCACCCCACGTCCTCGTGACCGAGCAGAGAGTGAACGTCTTTGGCAAGATCCAGCCGAAGTCAAAGGCATCGTCCTCCGTGTCTCTCTGTGTGTGGCTACGTAGACTCTTTTCAGGGTTTAGGGTTTAGGGTTTTAGGGTTTAGGGTACGTAGACTCTTTCAGGGTTTTTAGGGCTTGAGGCTTTAGGGTCTGGGGATCTGTGTGTGGCTATGTAGACTCTTTTTCAGGGTTTCCAGGGCTTCAGCGTTTAGGGTTTTTTAGGGTTGTAGGGTTTTAGGGCTTTAGGGTTTAGGGCTTGGCAGGTAGCTTCAGAAAGTCTGAATCTTCGAGGTATGCGCGAATGTCCCCGCCTTGCTACCCTCCAGGAAGGTCACGGGCCGATCGGCTCCGAATCCAACGGCACTTCCACGAACTGGAGCGTTCCTGGTTCGAGGTCGAAGACCAAAGTCTAGAAAATGCCGTTTGCCCTTAGACCCTCTGCCCAGCTTCGCTTGCCAAATGGTATTTCCCCAAAAAGGGGTACCCGTAATATACCCCCAAAATATTATAGTCCTTATTCTAGGAACCCCCATAAAGAGTACCCCTATTTTCGGAAACCCCAAAATAAGCATTGCAAAAAGACGTTCGGCCTCGAGAAGCCTTGCCAAAAGAAACGGAGTGTGGGAGCTGAGCTGCTTCTAAGCAGAACTTTTGTCAGCAACGAGCGAAAGTACGAACGTATGTAACCCACTGTCCAAAGGTTAAGTACTGCCCTAGACCCTAAACCGTAAGCCCTAAACCCACTGTGCCTGCTGTTCATGCCCGCAAGCCTTTAAAGGCCTTCATTCCATCGCCAGCTCGATCTTCGGTACAGCTCGCCGATGTCGGGAGGCTGAAAATTAGCAGGTGCTGCTGGTAGCCACCACTGGTTGTAGGGTTTAGGGTTTAAGGGTTTATGGTTGGCTACCATGGACATTCGCGATGAAAGGGAGATGCAGCAAAAGGCCCGCGATGGCATCGTCTTGATCTTTCTTGCTTCAGATGCTGGTGGCGACGCTCGAGTGCTGCGGTCCCCAACGCAGCCGGTGAGTTGCACAAGAGGAAGATGTCGTGGGGAACTTAAGGGATCAGATGGGCTCAGGTGAGCTTAGTAGGTAGGCTTTAGGGCCGTTTAGAGCATGGGCTTACAGGGCTTAGGGAGCGGGGGCTAGCAGGGTCAGCGCGGCAGCAAAATCCTCAGGACTGCAGCTGTGGCTTCAAGACAAGTCTCTTGACAGACTTCCCCACGTGCTTCCCAACGCTGCTCCGCCAAACGCTACCCGCATCCTGCCGGGAGGCTGAGGAGGCTGGCTTGCGCACCACTGACCATGCAGACGACATGCCGAGCGCGGGCAAGATATTCCACTGTAGGGTGCTTCCACCCTCAAAATCCCAAGCCCTGCAATATCATAAGCCTAAGTCTGACCTCCCCGAGCCGAAAACCCTAAACTCTGCTTCGGGTCTTGCCTCGGACTTGAACCAGGAAACCATCCTGGGTTTCGCGGATTTGCACCGCCACAGACACATTCAAGCAAGCAAGCGCATGAGACAGAGAAAGTTGTTTCGAGCTGAGAGTGTAGTGTGCTTCTCAAGTGTACACCATGCACCTCCGTCATTTGTTCAAAGTGCACAAGCCGGGTAAACTGACATATTGCGCATGCCACATAGAGACGACCGTGCAATCAGCTTAGTGATTGTAGAGCCGGCCAGAAGATTGCTAGCCTTGCTTCGACTCCAAAACCTGCTGCTTTCGGAAGCCGAAACAGCTCATGGAGCACTTCAAAACAGCCCAATCCCTTTGAGGCTCCTATCCAGGACCCCTAGCCCATATCCCTCTACACACCTCTTTGGAAGTCTCTGCATCGTCCACCCTTTTTCTACGGCCCCCAGTACTGGGGACGTCTATGTTTGGGGGGCTACTGATTCTGACAAGTTAAGGGATCACCCTAAACCCTAAACCCTAAACCCTAAACCCTAGACCATAAACCCTACGCCCCAAACCCCAAAACCCTAAACCTAAATCCCTAAACCCTCAACCCTCAACCCTAAACCCCAAACCCCAAACCCCAAACCCCTAAACCCTAAACAATAAACCCTAAACCCTAAACCCAAAGCTACCATTCGTCCCAGCATCTTGCTGCTCGGCGGATCGGCCGGCTTCTTGGGCATCGGGGCGATCTCCGCCTCGCAGGGCGCGTATAAGCTCTAGGAGCCTAGGGCTTCAAGAATTTTAAGAACCAGTTTAGGTTAGGGGCTTAGGGTTTGGGGTTTTTAGGGTTTTTAGGGTTTTTAGGGTTTTCAGGGTTTTTAGGGTTTAGGGTTGAAGGTTGAGGGTTTAGGATGGTTTAGGGTTCAGGAGAATCCATAGTCAGGATACTGCACACCAGACACATCAAGAATTAACAGCCAGTTTAGTGTTTAGGTTTCGGTTTTTCAGGGTGTAGGGGGTTTCGTGTAGTTTTGGGGCAGTAGTCAGGTTTGAAAATGGTAGTTGAGCAGCGGCAGCGAGATAGCGATGTTGGCAGTTAGTCGGGGGATGGAGACACTAGAGCCACGAAAAGAGCGGCTGCTTGCTGATCAGGGATTAGGGTCGAGGTGTTTCTGGACGTGTGCTCTTGCGGCGACCGGCGACGGGTTAACTGACCAGACCATGTGCATGCGTTCGCAAACCTTCAGGCCCTGAACTCTGCCGCTGAAACACGACCTTCAAAAGTGATCTCAGACCAATATACAGCCTACAGCCTACATCATGTCGCATGAGTCATATCCTCATCTTTTCTGCCGGGTATCCTTTCCAGACGATGTTCTGAATGTTCAAATTTCTAACCAAGGCAAACTCTACACTACCTGACACAAAGTGCCCCACATTCCCAAGCGACAGGGTGCGTTCGAATCGGGCTCCCATTGAAACATAGGGTTTTAAGCTATTTTGCCAGAGGCCAGCATATTCAGAGGCCTCCAGTAACATCTGCAACCCCTTATAACTTATAACCACGGCCATGTAAAGCAAGAGGGCCTCCGCCTTCGCACCGCTCTTGGGATTCGCCGATGGAGGCCTGCAAAAGATAGCTGCCATAGCTGACATATGGGTAGTTCTCTAAACTAGGGTCCCTTTTTGAGTACGCATGAAAAGGCGGCACCCTTTAAAGGGCCTCCCCAAAAGGGACCAATATTTAGAGAAGTACCCATATATATATATAGAGAGAGAGAGAGAGAGCCGAATCTACGCAACTGCTACGAAATGTCGGCATGCCCTGAAGCAAGCAAGGATGCTAAAGGTGAGTTCCGCCATGGTGGCATCTGTCCCTGCGACCGGCACCTTCCCAGTCGATGCAAAGCCCGAAACGGTCCCAAAACAGCCCTAATAGAAACCCTAGAAACTCTAGACACCCTAAACCCTACCCGTAACCTTAACTCCGGACAATGTCGTATAGGTGTCTATCAGCCGTTGCGCTCACGGCCTTGCCAGGAAAGACCGACGCATCGTCGTCAGCCAGCAGAGGTTGGCATCAGCCACCTGGACATATATGGGGTTTTGGGTTTAGGGTTTGGGGTTTCCGAAATTAGGGGGTACCTTCTCGCGGTCCTTACTATAAGGGAATCCTACTAGTTGGGGGTCGAAATTTGGGGGGTCCCCTACTTTCTGAACCCCCATACAGGGTTCCGGGCTTAAGGTTGAGATTTTGGGGTTGAAGTACGAAGCCACCAGCGACCCTCCCCCGCTGCACCTGGCACGTCTTCTGCCTGGGCATTGCGGACAGCGTCCCGTCAAGGCCGAACTCGCGAACCTGAGGGCTGTCCGGGTTTGCTTGTCTCGGCCCTATACGTTCTGAACTAGGGAATTAAGGACCTTGTGTTGCCCTAAATATCCCTTTAAAGGAACCTATGGGGAAATACCTAAGAACCAGTATGCTTCGCTGCGTCAACGCAACTGCGGTCGCTTCTGGTTGTGCATCTGCTACTGGAACTGTGGCGGACGAGCAAAAAGAAGCATGCGTCGAGGAGTCAGAGTGCAGTTACCATTGGAAGCAAATGCGGGAACTTGCTGACTAGAGCAACGAGGCATGGCCAGATGAATGGAGGGGTACGGGTAGGAGGAGCAGGAAGGAACATGGACCGATTGCTGAAGAGAAGAAACGGCTCTACGACAACTCCCAAGCCAGATCTACGGTTGAATGCTTTCCCCTCGACGAAGGTACTTGAAGCTCACAGTCGTCAACCTCGACGTAGAGAAATAAGCTGACAAGACATACACCAGGGTGGCCCTCAGAACCCCCTGAAAAAAACATCCCTGAATATGATCCTCCTAAACCCAACAAGGGGGAAAGATAGAATGTCCCAAGGGCCTACCGGCCTACCGGGCCTACCTCTCAGGTGAGGCAGGATGCCAAGACATCGCAAGCTCGAAATGTTCGGCATACGCTCGCGGAGTGCTGCGTGCCGTGCCAGAAGTACTTGCACTTCGAGTCCTGCTTGGGTGCTTTGCGATGAGGGCTTTAACTTTCTGCATAGATGCTAACTTGTGCCAACTCTGGGACACGGGAACCCCAAGACCTGGAACTTCAAGCACCCTTCCCTCAAGCAACGTTCTCTTTTCAGATTTCCTAAGCCCCATAAACCCGAAACCCTAACCCTAAAGCCTCAAGCCCAGCGTCCTGCATTAGCTTGCCCTAGATTTAACATCTCAAGCCTGAGTCGATGACCCTGCGAACCGATCTGGAGGTCTGAACCCGGACCCTGAGTCTCCTAAACCTTGTAAAGCTGACCGTAAGCCCCAAACCCGAAACCTCAAGCGCTTCAAACCAGAGAACCGGCCAGAAATCTAAAAACCATCAAACTTCCCTCAAAGCACCACAAAACCGCAACCTTTCTCCCGTGGCCCCCATGCCCAGATGTCCTGGCGGCACCGGGCCTCACAATCTGCGCGCTCCATGACTTCCTGGGAGACTGTTTAGAGATATTGATATGCAACTAATTTTCCTTCATGTGATTAATATACTCTTCACACTAGGATTGCTTGTAGTAATATTGGCTTCTCTGGCGCTGTTCACAGGTTTGGTCTAGCACACTTTGAGTTGAGGGCTGTAAGGGTCAGGCGAGGACGCACGTGTCAACCTATCCATACTTACGACATTGGGGTTTAGGGCTTGCAGTGTTTTTGCTTATTCGTCTTCAAGCACCCATGTCCCCTGTCTGTAACTGTTTACGACCTGCTCAATCTTGGCTTATGTTTCGGAAAGTAGTCTGGACTTGTACGGACCCCAAGAAGACCCCTAATTTTGGACACCCCCCAGATGGAGGGTGGTGCGTTTCAGGTGCGTTGGCAATCTGTTTCAAGCCGGGGGCCGGTGATTTCAACGAGCATGTTTCGACCTTCCCAGGTCGATTCAAGTGTTGCCTCTGCAGATGAAGCAGTGGCATCGGCCAGTGTCACGCCACCGACTTGATTCCGAGGCTTGTAGGCCCAAACTTGCCCTGCATAAGGCTCCATAAACAGCCCCCTACCGAGGCCCTTCCCTGGGCCCGGCTTCGGGTAAAGGGGGGTTTGTGGGTTTTGGGAGCACCCTGTGTCTGCCCGTAGTTTTGGGTGCAGACATTTCAGGCTTTGGCGGAGTTCGCTACTGGAGTTCAAGGGGTCTACTCTTCGCAGGCTTGATGAGGTCTAGACCATAACGACCATATGTACAGTTGGCAGCACTCTCCATGCCAGGCGGCGGATTCGGTGTCCCAGTGCTGCCCAAGCAGCTGCCTCTAGGGAGGGATGGGTTGCCCTGCTTTTTGGTTGAAGGTAGAAATTTTTGCAAGGATGAACTTTGCTTCAGTGGCACAGCTGATCAACCATCCACCCCCCCAATGCTCAGCCGGGCCGTCCACGCAGCAACATATTCTCTGTGTATAGAAGATGCTCCAAGGGCCTCTACGAAGGTCGTGCTGGCGTGTATATGCTTATGCGATGGTTCGCCCTGCGCGCCTGGACGGGCAAACAAACTGTCCTCAGGGTGGCATTTGCAAGAGTCAAACAATTGATCGGCAGCATCCTTTGTGACTTGATTCCTGTAAGGAAGTGCTCTGCATGTCGTCTATCCATGGTATCCCAGGAAAAAGCTAGACCCCCGCGCCTGAGACGATTGCATACGGTGCTGCGATGTACCTTAGGAAGAAGGCTTTTAAGCTTGAAGGGGTTTGTGGCAAGGGGGGCTTAGTGGCTTATAGGGATTAAGACCAAGGGCCTTACGTAGACAGACAGGGGAGTAGATGTCTCTCCACATTGCACTTGCGAAAAATGTAAAAGGCGCTGGAAGCAACTCGGGTTTGGCTTGCAATCCCGGGGCCCGATCTCGGAACTGAAAGCGATTTCCGACGCATACGTCGTAGGGCATCTCGCGGACTCATGAAGCCGGGTCGAATCAGCCGAAAATCCCGGACAAAAAGCGCTAAAACCCCCAATGACCCAGAAGACCGTCCATAACTTTAACCCTAAACCCTAAACCCTAACCCGTAAACCCTGAACCCTGAGAGCCCAGACGTATACGAGGACTTCATTTGAAGGCGGGGTGCTCGTTGCTGCTTCCCGATGGGATCGCCTCCCAGGATTCCTGTGAGCAGGCGACCAAGGATTGTAGCCCACCACCCATATCTGTGCATATATATATATATATAATGTACACACACACATCTATACATATATGTATATATATATATATATAGATATACATATATATATATATATATATATATATATATATATATATATATGTATGTCTGTGTTTAAACATGGGCAAGCTATTTCATATGTAAATATTGTATGTGTGAATATAATATATGTATATATATATATATACACATGTATATTATATGTATATATCATATATGTATGTATATATGATATATACATATATGTACACATATACATATATATATATAGATAGATAGATATATACATATAGAAATATATATATATATATATATGGCCATTCTGGGCATCTCAATTTGCTCCTATAAGCCCTACAGGCAAGGAAGGGTCAACAAGTTGCAGTGCCTACGCCCCAGGGTCCTCAGCAACAACTGGAGGGAGGGGAGGCAAGCACACATCTCCCCAATCCCATGTCAAAAGCCCCAATATCCTAAGCCTCTAAGGGCCCTTAAACCCTAAACCCTAAACCCTAAACTCTGCATCCTAAACCCTAAACCCTAACCCTAAGCCTTATGCAGACTGCGCCTCATTCACTGGGACTGCCTTTCCCCATTGCTCGGGGGCGCAGTCGCAAGGATGCAGCCAGAAGTCCTTCAACGCCAACAGGGCTTGGGATCTTGTAGTGTGTTGTAGTGTGTATACAACCCAAAACCCAAAACCCAAACCCAAAACCCTAAACCCTACTTTAAGGCCCCAATAATTCGCATTTAGGTGCATGGACCCTTAGGGACACGGCTCCTGTGGAGCTCTCGTGCCAGGATCGTCAGCCACCAGGCTCGGGATAACCTGACATTGCCAAGTTACTTTTCGGGGCCTGAATAGTTAGAATCGGGTTTTGGGGGGGGTTATTGTAGTATAATTATTCCGACCCCTAGAGTAAATTTAGGAAGCACTTTTTGGTTTAGGGTTCCTGCTTTTTGGCTTTTTTCTTGTGCTAAGAGGCAGCTGCAAAACACAAAAGACGCAGGACCTGGCACACATGAAGCGCAGGATGTTTCCTGGACCCATCTCTCGTTGCAGCCCATGATCATGGACAGGGGGCACGGAAGCACGTCCAACCCTGAAAGTTTGCAGTACAGCTTCTACAGGGCTTATGCGAATGATGGTTGAGGGCTTCTGTCTCAGGACTGACGGGATTCAGGGAAGATGGCCTGGTCCGGGGCGTCCAGCTGTGCCGGCTTGCGGCAATCTCGCACCTGAAACCTCAGAAACAGATCAGAGGCTCAGCCCAGTTCTTCTCAGTCTTGCGTCTTTTTAACCCTAAACCCTAAACCCCGAACTCTGAACCGGGTAGGTGGGTGGGGCCAAATCTGAACAATAAGTGGAGTTAGCGACGCCGGAGATGAGCTGCGCCTTCGTGCCCTTTCGCACCCATCGCGTTTGGACATAGATGTCCGTCGTGTGGATTTTGCTGACAGCAGTCTGGCCAGGTTTCCGAGTCCAATGATGAGCTTGTGATCATACCGGTCAATGTTACCAGTTGGTGCCAGCACGTTGCTTCACCAACTGGTTGTGGTGCTCCACATGAAGCTCTCAGTTCTCTTGCCGCAACTAGACATGATCTCAAACTTCAAACGGTATCTTGAAGTTCTTGCCGGGAGTGCAAGCTCCAACTTTATTGTGCAAGGCCCTCGTCAGATTTCATGATGCTCTTTGCTTGGCCCAGGGCCTTGGCTCATTCTGAGGGTCTGGGCTCATCTTCGTATACTTTGCTATAGCCGCCCCTTGCAGGCCATGGGCCAACTTACGGGCCAGGCCTTGCTTGTGACTGGTGCCTGTGACTGGTGCCGGGGTCTAGTTTCTCTTAGCTTTTCTTAGGCTCCCATTATTTGTGTGGATAGATCATGATTCGCCCTCGACACCAGCTGTGCGCTCCATGCTCATGGGCGCACGTCCGAGCAGGGCAGAGATAGTAAGCGCAGGGGGATTTTGATGTTCGCCTGCCCGACACGGACCGAACTGAATTTCTCAACTGAAGGCAACCCGACCCCAGGAAGGGAGGCCATGTGTGCGTGGTGTCGGGTCTCTGGGGTCTTCGTCAAAAAAGAGCATCTTACCAAGAGTAAAAATCTTGAAATAACAAAATGTTACAAACTCGATAACAATTCTAAATCGTAACATATATATATATATATATACACATACACATATACCAATATGCCCCCAAAGCCTGCAAGCCAAGGAGCTGCACCGAAAATGACTTGCGAGGGATGCACTTCAGCACGTTGCCTGAGCCGGCGCCCCACAGCATGATCCCAACGCACTCCTGAACCCTAAACTTGACCCTGAAGCCTCCATCCATAGCCCCAAAGCTCCACCAAACGGGTTTAGGGTTTAGGGTTTAGGGTTAAGCTCCAACAAACGGCGGATGCTCCAAGCTCACGAAGCTGACTTATCGATGTACCTAGGGTCTCGAAAGGATAGGCCTCAGTGCTCTCAAAGGTTTTGGACTTGACTCGAAGGCTGCTCCATGAACCCAAAATCAAACCCTCATGGGTTCCTCGAAATCGTTACAAACCCTGGCAAACCTTTACAAGCCCTTGTAAGCCCTAAACCCTAAACCCTAAACCCTAAACCCTAAACCCTAAACCCTAAACCTAAACCCCATTGCAAGCCCCATGCGCCCCCTAGAAGCCCAGGCGCCTTTGAGCTCATAGTGCCCAGCCTTTGCATCTGCGTAGTCTGAGGCAGCAGGTGCACGGATGAGCCAATCCTGGAGAGTTCAGGGTTCAGGGTTTAGGGAAATTTAGATCCCATATTCATCCATATTCCGATGAGAATTGATCTGGTGTAGATCGAGCACACGCTACTTTGCCAGGTTCATCTACTGCTGCTCTTGTAATTGGAGATGTTATTGGTGAGCCGCAATAAACATCTGGAATTAAAGCCTATTAAAGCCTAAACCCTCAACCGTCTACCCATTGATATGTCAAAGCTTTCCGTGAGCTCAAAATACCCTTGGCTTTCACGCCTGCACGACCGAACTACCGCATGCGACTGCAAGAGGCCTTATGGGGGCCCTATGAGGGCTTGCAAGGGTTCTTAGGGTTTAGGGTTTAGGGTTTAGGGTTTCTACCGGAAAGGGCAAGCTCTCAAGAAGTGCCAACAGTGGATCCGCCCGAAATCCAGCGGATTCACGCACCCTTGCAAATCTTGACCGTCCATGGCCGTCTCTGCACATTCCATACATCGCTGAGCACAGTAAGTGCATCCTTGCTCTCACGCCAATTTGACCCCAGAAGCTCTCCTGAGAACAGCTCAGTATGCCAATGTGCACACATGCTCCCCTCAAACTACCTGGGGCTCTTCTCAATGCTGGTGCCGTGCATTACTACCATTTGCTAAAGAACCCCCAACAAAAATATGCTTCTTCATTTTTGGGGGGAGTTCTTGAGCAAATAGAAGAAAAACTCTAATTAAGCCCCAAACTAAACTCTAAACCCAAGGTCGCAAGAACCGCTGCGAGTTGCATCCGTGGCTCCCCGGCAGCACAGCTCCCGGACACCTTGCTGCTTCGATGAAGTGCCAGGTCGTAGGGCCTCAGCGGATTTGAAGGGTTTAGGGTTTGGGGGGGTGTTCAGGGTTTAGGGTTTGGGGGTTTGGGGGTTTATAGGGTTTAGGGTTTAGGGTTTAGGGTTTAGGGTTTCGGGTTTCGGGTTTCCCATATTCAAAGCAGTCTTGCCGCCAATTTCCACGAATGTTGATTAAGAAAGCCGCTGGGTCCATGACAAGCCACCGACTGCAAGTAGCAGTCCTGTAAAAAGAGAACCAGGGACTTCAATTAGGGTTAAGACTATTTGTGGAAATCAACATCTCAAGCTTGCACGCTGTGCAGCGGTTAACACCACCGCGCACCCGAAGGCATCCGAAGGGCTCCAGGTAGAAAGCATCTTCCGTGGTATTGGCCTGGTGGCGGTTGCAGGTGCAGTGTCGAGGCGTCTATGGGATTCATGCAGCTTCCGGAGGGTCGGACACCTCTGTCGTGTAAAGAGCCATTTCTTGCAGTACAAGCCTCGCCTGTCTAAACGTCACGCAAGGCATCTGCTCAGAGAAAGCGCCTTCTTCCGGTAGACCCGCCCATGCTCCGCGCTGCCCAGCGGGCAGTAGACGCCTCCAAAAATACTCAAAAACTTAGTTGGGCTCTACCGTGTTGAAGACAGCGGAAGTGAGTGGGTTCAGGGTAGATGGGATTATCGGGCTTTCTCAAAACCCTCTAAACCCTAAACCCTAAACCCTAAACGTTCCGCGCCTGAATTCCTCCAGTGTGCATCCTCCACAGTGAGGCACGTCTCCGCGTCACAGGCGACTTTGGCCAGAGTCTCATACTTCGTCCTCAGTCGACCCTAGGCTGCCTTAACTCCTACCCTCAACCCTAGGCCCTAAACCCTAAACCCTAAACCCTAAACCCTAAACCCTAAACCCTAAACCCTAAACCCTAACCCCTACTTCGAGGTTCAGGGTACTTATTCGCCCAATAATAACTGTACTTACATCACCAAATGTTAGCCATCTTAGGGCACTTAAGGGGCTTATCTGTGGGTTATGAGTGCAGGTTTTAGTTGGCGAATAAGTGCCGTGAGCCTCCAAGTATGTAAAGCAAACCAGAGCTGGCAAGTCTTCAAACCCTAAACCCTAAACCCTAAACCCTAAACCCTAAACCCTAAACCCTAAACCCTAAACCCTAAAACCGCAACTGTGCACTGTGGATGGCAAGTGGCCCACCGGCCCGCAGCTCGTAGCCTGGGAGGATATATGGGGATTTCCGACATTAGGGGTATGCTATTGGGGTCCTTATGAGAAAGGGAATCCTACTATTTGTGGGTCTATATGAGGGGTCCCTAATTCTCGTAAGCCCCCATGTTAGGGAACAAAGCGTGCAACGCAACAACCGTGATTCGACAGACCTGGAGGTTGAAATTGTAAAGTTGTTTTAAAGTTCAGATCAGGATGTACTGCAGCCATTCAAGCTAGAACATGCGTAGATGGGTGACCCTCAACCCAACACCAAAACCATGCCTTGCTTCTTAAACGCCCACAGAACCTCGTGAGCTCTGCAGCTTGGAAGCGATGGCAGGCGCCGTTCTTCCAGCTGAAGTGTGAGCAGGTCGTTCCGACGCGGCACTTGCGCCGGCATTCCTGAGCTGCTGGGCAGCTTCGGGCACAGCAGTTCTTTCTTCGGGTGTCGGTTGAGTCCGGGGGAGGGGTCGCCCACCTTCCTGACTTCATAATTGTTGCGAAGGGGCTTTGCGGTGAAGCGGATTCGATTCCCAAAGCGGGACATGAAAAGATGCAGGTAAGGAAACACATCCTGCAGTTGGCGACTGCAGACTACGCGCAGGTCCATGCCTGCCGCGTTGGGAGCGGTTTCCGTGTTCTGTCCGCGGAAGAAACCTTCTACATAAAGTGGCGAATCCAAGACTCGGCTTCTGTAGTCCCTGGGCCTTTGAACTGCTTGGCTGCGATTTCTTGGGGCACCCAGCAGACGTTGTCCTGCCACTGTGGGGTTTCTTCTTTGATTTTTTAGGACCCGGGTGTGCTCAAAGGTGTTCTTGGAGTCTTGATTCGGGTGTCTACGCATGGTAAGGGCCAGAAATCCCAGTCTACACGAGAAAGCTAGCACATCACAGGGCAGTGCCGCGGCGCGTGGATTCAGGGTTCAGGGTGAGTAGGAGGCCCTTTCGGAAACTGGTGCGCGCCTTCAGTCTGTCTGGGTACTTGCTTACATGACTGACTCATCGTGTGGTGGGATAGTGAAATCTGTCTCGTTGTTCCACTGATGTCCTTGATGTCGACATCCACATTTGCTCGGACCTCTCATTGCAGACTGGCAGTTGTGCAGGCACACGTTCCTTAAACCCGCATGGTCCACACGATCCCGAAATGTTTGAATCTCGTTTTTGTCATGTTCTACATTCCACTAAAGCCCCAAGAACCCCTCCAGAGCTTTGCTTGGATACGCAGGCTTCCACACTCCGCCGCCTTCAGACGTAAGCCTTGAACTCTGAGTCCTAAGCATGCGACTAACTCTTTTGTCTGCTGTATATTTCACTGACCGACAAGGCCAGCATCGCCATTGAAACAGAACGCTGTTTATGTACGCCTTCGGCAGATCATCCGAGCTCATTCGAACCCTAAACCCTAAACCCGAAACCCTAAACCCTAAACCCGAGCCTGTGGCATTTCTGGATCGGCAAAGGCACCCCAAACGGCACAAGAGACCTCAGTCAGGTTCAGGGCATGGCATAGCTCCTGGTAACTACTATTTGCTTCTAAGAACCCCAAAAGAAGTGAAAATCAACAAAAAACAAGAATTGCTATATTACCCTTGTTAATGAGGAAGAATAGCTTTTTAAAATTTGTTTGGGGTTCTTAAGCAGGTCGTAGGGTCAGCATGGCCTCCCGACATACATGCACAAGGCGAACTCCTGGTGCACCAACAAGCCTTCCTTACACCAGGAAATAGGCAGCCTCATTACTAGGGATCCACAGGAGTAGCATTATACATAGTTCTGAGCCAGATCCACGAGTTCACATGCTTCTGGTACTTTCGGAGACCTTCACATTCTAGCTTGATTCATCCTGGTTGCCGTCAGTGATTGGCGGAAAGCCCCGCCCGCAGATTGGAACTCTTTGGCCATCTGCGCGTGCAGCAACTCGAAGCTAAAGACTATGTAGACATGCCTACAGCCGCTTACACGTCTCGGGTACTGATATTCAACGTGGCAGTGGATTGGCGATGGTGATCTGACAACCCAAAGTCCGAAACGTCAACGTGCTTTCACTAAACCCTAAACCCTAAACCCTAAACCCTAAACCCTAAACCCTAAACATGCTGGCCTTCATGGAATCGAAAACCTTCGCCATGGCTTCTGGCGCCCCAATGGCCAGCTCACCGCCCTCTGAAACCTCTCCGCAACACTGCAGTTCACAAGGGAGGCGATGGGTTTTAGACATCGGAATGTCTGGAAGATGGCATCCGAGTCAGTATGAAGCATGGACGCGTCCTCAAGGGTTCCAGAGCAGTGTGTGGTGGGTTTGTGCAGTTCGGCGGGTTGTGCGCCTCTGTGAGGTCTAGGAATAGCCCCTAAACCCACTATGAACGTGGCGAAAAAAAACACCCGCGAGCTCGCGGGCCTCGATCCCAAGGAAAAAACCACACACGAGCCTGGATCAGGGGCACTCCAGCAACCAGAAGCACGCCGAGAGTGCGATCGAAGGCCACGTCCACCCAATCGATGGAACTGCATGGTGCTTGGGGCTCAGGGCTGGAAGAACTGGTGTTGCCCTGAAACGTTCACAATCCCATGCCTGCACAATATTTCTTACATCCAGATCTTACCCCCAAAGAGCCTGCACCCTAAAATCCTCTTCGCAAGACTAAGAGAACCCTGCACAACTTACGCAAATTAAACACTTCAGGTTTGTTGCTGGGTTCGCTGACCGAGGGTTCAGGATTCAGCTGACCAAACAATCCCCATACCTGGCGTATTTGGGCCCATGGATGCTGCCCCTATACGGAGTTTAGGGTTTAGGGTTTAGGGTTTAGGGTTTAGGAACCCCAAACCCACTAAACCCTACGGTAGGAGGATTGCAGTGCTCAGCCCAGCACTGCGAGCGGCGCACTGAGACGTGTAGACCCCGAAACGAGCCCCCAAGAATGTGCACTTCCCAAAACAAAGCGTACCAAAATCCCCCGCCCCCCCCCCCCTCCCCCCCCCAAAAAAAAAAAACACAAAAAAAAATGCGCTAATCCTTAGCATAGGAAACCCCTCTCCCAAATCTTAGGCTATTGACATGGCCCATATTCTGGGAAACTCGTATATACCCCTGTTTCTAGCCTAGAAAGGTGCCTCAGACCAGAAAGGTACCCGGCGATCCCTACTTGCAGGTTCGTGGTACTTACTAACCCAATAATGACTGTACGTGTAACCCAATTATAGCCATTATTAGAGCACTTAAGGGGCTTCTAGGTGGGGTATAGGTACAGCTATTGTTGGTTCATAAGTACCCCCGCCCCTAAACCCTAAACCCTAAACCCTTTTCCCTAATCCCCAAACCCTAAACCCTAAACCTCTGGTTGATAAGTACCATGAACCTCCAAGTATTGAATCAGAACATGAACAGAAGCGCCTTTGGCAGCCCAGGAAGAAGGCCTTAGGCTTCAAGCTGCCCCCTCGCGGCTGGGGCCTGGTGCAGCTGCAGCTCAGGGTAGGGCTTAGGGTTTAGGGTTTAGGGTTTAGGGTTTAGGGTTTAGGGTTTAGGGTTTAGGGTTTAGGGTTTAGGGTTTAGGGTTTAGGGTTTAGGGTTTAGGGTTTAAGGCTTAGGGTTTCGGGTTTCGGGTTTAGGGCTTAGGGCTTAGGGTTTAGGGGGAAGGGGTTTTGGGGTTTATTGTAGGGTTTAGGGTAAAAGGAATTTTTGCGATGTGACTCAGAGTCTTTTGCTTTCTTTAGTTTACGATCTTGAAGGCTCTTGCATGTCAGGGTTACGGTGTAAAGCTTACTGTAGATGCTTGGATCTTTGGGGGATTTTCAGCAAGGCTTTGGAATTACGGTGGCAACAAGCAGTGCGAATCCTGTGTTCTCGAAACCTTCTCTCGCGCCTGAACTCAAGAAGACTTGTGCTGAGTGGTTCATCAACATGCTTCAACACACAACTTGCGTAATGAATATTCCATGTTCTTGACCTTCAACGAGTTACAGCGTACCAGGTCCTACCAGCTCTCTCTACAAAACGCAGGAGTCACAGGATATCTTTCCTGCAGAATGCGGGCAAGGTGAATCAGAAGCTCACTCGGTTCAGAGAGGTGCGGCATCAATTTTAGGTGGGATATCTTCAGTTCTCAAAGTCCCCTAAAAACCCTTAACGTCGGCCTCAAGAGTGGTAGTTCTTCGCCGATGGACACAGAGACCTGCGAAGCTTACACTGGGCGGGTACTCTTGAAAACGGATGCGACCCAAAGCGAATGTCGAGCATGTCCGGAACAGCTGAAGCTAACCCCACCCATGTGAAAGTCTCGAATAAAGAGACGCCATACGGTAGATGACACAGAGAAAAAGCCACACCTGCTGTTGCGACGCGCCTTGTCAGCGGCGTAGGTCAAGGCATCCCAGGGCCTGTGCCGTCAAGCAAACCCTAAACCCTAAACCCTTCTAGCCGCTAGCCCCTAGCCCACACCAACCGGAAAATTTTCTGAGGACGTCGCAAGACGAATTCAGACACTTTGAGACTTTCGTCTCTTGGCCAAGCAGTTCTTCAGGTCAGACAGAGCAGAGATAGAAGTAAGGGATGGGAAGACTGTGGCGCTTCATGGATGGTAAGGCGTGGTATGATATCGTTATATTTCGTTTCCACTTTCGTCACATTGGGCAACGTTTACAGGAATTTGCAGAAGTCTTAGAAGTGCCCTGATGGATATCCGCGGGACCCAAAGGCTTGCTACAAGGTACGTCGTCCTTCAGCAGTCTTAAGGTGCGCCGGTCACCCAGCACCGTCTTATTGCCTGCAGGTTTCGGCAGGGCTGCAGGTCATTAGTTATGGAGGGGCGCTGATGTTTGCCGTATCTTGTTGTGCTTTTTCCCGCCTTCCACCCCAAGCCCCCGTTTCTTGCACTCTTGGAATTCATTGTACTTGTCTAGTACTTGGCTTCAGAGATACATTCTCCTCCTCCAGACAATGCGAACAAAGGATAATACTTCCCACACTTGGCACATCGCAAAAGTAACCCTAAACCCTAACCCTAAACCCTAAACTGGTCCCTTTCAAACCCGGCATGCAAAGATACGACGATGCGAAACAATGGCTTTAGTTGGGAGTTTTGTGGGTCTTTCGGGATGGGCTAGTGTACCCAAGAATCCCTTAAAAGGCCCTTTATAGGGTTCATTTTGGGGGTCTTAAGGCCTAATAGCCCAGCCTGGTTTCGGGATGCACGGATTGAAGAGCTCGCCAAACATTTGACGGATACGTTCATTCTGACTCACTGGCTTCACTGCACTGTTCAGGGTTTCAAGCTGTCTGATTGGACATTTGCGTGGCGCATATAGTTCCCTTTCACTAACATATTAAGTACGGTTTACATTCCTTGTGTCCCCAAAAGGCCACCCAATATCTACACTCACCGATATAAAACAGGAACCTGATATAGACTCACCAATGACAGTAACCCTAACCCCTAACCCCTAAACCCTAAACCCCAAACCCTAAACCCTAAACCCTAGGGTTTAGGGTAATATAGACGCTGCTTCATATGGCACCTTGGCCGGACCGCCACAAAGCTGATCTTGCCATGCTTCTCGCCTGCACTGCCTGGGTTGTGCGCGCAAAGGGCCTAGAACTTTCAGTGCCGCTGCCGTCCCTCTGGTGGTTTGTGGTGGCTTCTTTCTTTCGGCACTCTTGGGCGCTACTCTTGGCAAACCAAGCTTTAATTTGTGGATTGTGGCGAAAGAGGGCCCTGTTGTGCGAAATACTTTTGAGGCACAGCCAGGCAAGCTACAGGCGAAACAACGACCGCCACTCCCGAGAAAAGAAAAATCTGAACAGCCTGCAAGCGCCACCACCGCCCTTCTGTCAAACCGCGCCCAGACTCCCGACCCTAGAAACCCTGAACCCCGCGCCAAAAATTGCAGCCACGGCGGCCAGTGACCACGCAAACTGAACCATCTTGGCCGGTAAAGGCTTCGCCCTCTGACACAACACCTGACGGGCTTTCAAAAGCGGTGTAGGTTTTTCTAACAGACCTCTACGTAAGGCCTTGAATACTCTGGCAGAGAAGTTAGAACAGAAAAACGGAAGCCCCTATGCAGTCATGACAGCCCCAAATCCCAGAACCCCACAACCTTTCGAACCCTAAACTCAAAGCTAAGCCCCAATTCCTATAAGAAAAGGTCGTAAACACCCTACCTGAAAGACACTAAACCCTAAACCTAAACCCTAAACCTAAACCCTAAACCCTGAACCCTAAAAATCCCTAAACCCTACAATGCCCCGAAGCCTCCATGTGGTTGTTGGGACTTGTCCAAAGAGAGCTTGGCAGTCGCCGAGTCGAACCTGGAAAAATTAGGCATTACCAGGGAATTTTCGGGGCATTTCGGAGGGATGCAGGGCTTCCGTAGGGCCCATGTATGGGCTTATGTAGGGCTTATGCAGGGCGTATGTAGGGCTTATGTAGGGCTTATATGTAGGGCCAGTGTAGGACTTTTGGGGTTTCAGGGTTCCACCAGCCCCGCACACACAAAACCCTAAACCCTAAACCCTAAACCCTAAACCCCAAACCCCAAACCCCAAACCCCAAACTCCAAACCCTACACGGTGCTGAAGCAGCGAAGGCACTTCAGCCACGGAGCCACAGGAGCACATGAGATCTTTAGGTCCTGGAAGTCTCCTGCGCTGAGGATTTCGTTTAAGGACTCTTTGAGCTTTTCTGCTTAGGGTCTAGGGTCTAGGGTCTAGGGCCTAATTAGGGTTTAGGGGGCTTGGGGTGTGATTTGTCAGATCTGGCAGATTATCCCCAGAAAATCCCTGAGTTTTGTTGCGCACTTCGAAGCGCTCTACTTGCTATGCATAGAACACCTGCAATCCTCCCCAGGTATTGCTTCGAGGGCATCAATACGAGCCCATGCGTGTCTGGAAAAATAAGCCCCGGTTTCGTGAAAGGTCAATGTGTGGGCCACTGGTTGCTGAACCTTCCTTACTTGGAGGTTCATCGTACTTATTAACCCAGTAATAACTGTTTCTATAACCCTTAAGGGGCTTATAAGTGGGTCATAAGTAAAAATTGGTTAATAAGTACCCTGAACCTCCAAGTACCCCTGCGTGCTGCGGCCAATTCGAAGTAACATACTGCTATGGCATATATGTACATACATACATACATACATACATACATACATACATACATACATACATACATACATATCCATTCGCCCAGCCGCAGATGCCGAAACGACTTTGGGCATGTCAGAGCAGTTAAAACACAGGAACCAAGTCAAGCGTCCTGACGTTTTGAGGCTGTAGCTCTCGGAGTCGCGAAACCCAAGGACGCGAGATTCATAAGTGATCCTTACGAAAAAGCAAAAAGAAAGGAAAAGGAACCGACTTCCTGAGGCTTAGTGCCTCTGCACGTGGTTTAGGGTTTTGGTGGAGGATGCCATTATTTGTCAAGATGCCAGCTCGGAGTCACCGAAGCCACCGCGGTAAACGCAACTCCCGGCGCCTGCAGGGTTCGTAGTGAAAAGGGAGCTCAGCCTAAGCACATCCCTAAACCCTAAACCGTAAACTCACTGTGATTCATGTTCCTTCCGAAAGAAGCTGTTGGCCTGTTCTTCAGGATGAGACAACACTGACTCTGAAAGACGAGGCGAACGGTCGCAGGACAGCTTCCAGCTTTGAGAGTGTGTAGGTATACATATATATATATATGTGTGTATATAAATATGCATATTCTACATATAAAACATATATGAATATATATATATATATATATATGTACATATAGTTTATGTATTTATTTAGTTAATTTCATATGTTTATATGCATGTAAAGATATATATACATACAAACCCTAAACTCCAAATCCTAAACCCCAAACCCTAAAAACCCCAAGGGCTTCCGAACGGCCACATCAGCCGCACACCTATACACGTAACACGTATACGTACATACGACACGTAACCCCTCTCTCTTTATATACATATATATCTAACATATATATATATATATATGATATGTACTAGACCCAACAGTAACCTAGGAATAAAGTGGGTGCCGGGTGCCTTTTTTTGGCCTAAATGGGCGGAACCTAAATCCCAAAAGAAAAGGAAATAGGGGCCTACTCTGGGTCCTACTAGTAGTATATATGTAGAAGAATCCCCACCCCCCATGCTGTGTGCTACAGGTAACAGGGAACAGAATTCCTTCAAGACTAACAGCTAAAAGGTACCGAGGAAACTAAAACAAGAAAGCATACAAAAACATATATACCTATATCAAGCCCCTCAAGCCTTCAATCCTACATATCACATATAATGCATAGATTAAATGCTAGATTGCATATATACATATAAGCATAGTTTTTCATATACGTATTTCTATACATTTATATATATATATATATATGTATACATACATATATGTATACATATATATATATATATATACATACTGTCGTATCCTTACCTCAGAAACCCGGCCCAACTCCTGGCCTGGTGTGCGGTGACCTGGCGCAAGTGTACGCAAGGGGGACTCCGGAAGAAACGGTTTAGGGTTTAGGGTTTAGGGTTTAGAGTTTAGGGTTTAGGGTTTAGGGTTTACGGTTCCCTGGGGTTCAGGGTTTAGGGTGGGTCATAGGCGTCATAGGCGCCATGGGCTGATGTAGGTCTTGTTGGCTTTAAGGCGCATGGCTGCGGGTTTTTGTGGGAAATAAGCTCTTACTACCAGGGCTGCCGATCGCTCTGGGAAGATTTAAAGCCGTTTAGGCACGTTGAAGCTCTGTTCTCCAGGGCTGACGCGGCGACTGAAGCCAATACCCGAAACAACAACATATGGGGGGGTTTTCCGAAAGTAAGGGGTACCTACTTGGGCTCCTTATTATAAGGGGGATCCTACTATTTGGAGTCGATACTAGAGGTCCCCGTATTCTCGTAACCCCCATAGTTGCGCCCATCCCTGACTACCCCGCCGCTCCTCGCACTGCACTTGGAAGGGCTGCTTGGGCATCTGCATCCCCTTGGAGTACGAGATAAGTCCTGGGACACTGATTTGGGGATTCACGAAAATACGGGACCCCTCATGAAATCCATGAATCCCCAAAAGAGTAGGATTCCCTTAGAATAAGGACCCAATATGCTACCACTAATTTCGGAAACCCCCATTTCCAGGACGGGGTATCGACCTCTCTTAGCACAAACAGAAACTCCACGTCAGAAGTGGTGAAATCCTCCATGCCAGAATACGCAGCTAGACAACTTGAGCTGCATGGTCATACAGGTTGCAATCTATGTTCGATCTCGAGAGATGTTCTTACCACCCTCGTCCGGAGTATTGCGGCGTTTCTTGTTTCCCTAAACCCTAAACCCTAAACCCTAAACCCTAAACCCTAAACCCTAAACCCTAAACCCTAAACCCTAAACCCGATGAAGCCAGCAGGAGGACCAGGACCGGACGTAGCAGCACGAACGAAAATTGGCGGTGGCAGGCGTAGTGTGGTGGTAGTACGTGCGGTGTGAAACGTCTTCATAATCGTGGGCATTTTATGGCATTTTATGGGTTTCCCAACATTGGAGTGCTGCTTTTGCAGTTCCTTGTCATAAAACCGATGAACATGTTTTGGAAGTCTATGAGGGGCACCCTGCTTTGGGGAAATGCTAGATACCGATTTCGGCCGACTGCATACATCCAAGTGCTAGCTGATTCCTTGGCTTTCCACCCCACCCCTGGCACCGCCTTAGCATCATGAAGTCGCGCTCCTCGATCTATGAATGACCTGACTTGTCCTCTGACACTATACCGGACCCTGCAAACAAATACGTTACTGCTCATCTTCTGCAAACCACCCAAAACGTGCCGCACCCACAAATATCATCTTAGCAGTTGCCAGTTGCCAGGCAGACAGGTCTCCAGTGCTGCCATCCATGGTGAGGTTGTATGCCGCAAACTCACAGCCATAGTTCAAGGTGTAACCTCTGGCATCGCAGGAAGGTGACAGAATATGATTGTCTTTTGTCATGGGCAACAGGCGCTGCATCCCTGTTTATGCTTTTTGCTTTTTTTTTAACAGAGAGGACACGAAGCGCTACTGTACAGGACCGCTGATGTCGCAATTGTACCCTGCAAATCAACAACATGCAGGGATCCCCGTTGCAAAACACACAAGATCCAAAACTGAACGCCAAACCGTACCAGTGCGGCCCTCCTGGAGAAAGCCCTGCGGCTTGGCAGCAAAGCCAACCTGAAATGTGGATGCCTTGCCCTAAACCCTAAACCCTAAACCCTAAACCCTAAACCCTAAACCCCAATTAAACCCTAATTAAACCCTAAAACCCGAAAACCCTAAAAACCCTAAAAACCCAAAAACCCTAAAACCCTAAAACCCTAAAAACCCAAAAACCCAAAAACCCAAAAACCCTAAAACCCTAAAACCCTAAAACCCGAAAACCCTAAAAACCCTAAAACCCTAAAACCCTAAAACCCTAAAACCCTAAAACCCTAAAACCCTAAAACCCTAAACCCTAAAACAATAAAACCCTAAAACCCTAAAACCCTAAAACCCTAAAACCCTAAAACCCTAAAACCCTAAAACCCTAAAACCCTAAAACCCTAAAACCCTAAAACCCTAAAACCCTAAAACCCTAAAACCCTAAAACCCTAAAACCCTAAAACCCTAAAACCCTAAAACCCTAAAACCCTAAAACCCTAAAAGCCTAAAACCCTAAAACCCTCAACCCTAAACCCCAAATAAGCGGGCCAGAAGTGCGCGCGGCTGTGCGCGGCAGGGGCGCCAAGGCTACAGCCTCGCCAACGGCAAACGCCTGGGAGGCTGGTCCACCAAGGCCCTTTCCAAGCCGTTTGGAGCTGCAAGGGTTTAGGGTTTAGGGTTTAGGGTTTAGGGTTTAGGGTTTAGGGTTTAGGGTTTAGGGTTTAGGGTTTAGGGCTTGGGGTTCAGGGTTCACTGAACCCTGAACCCCAAGCCCTAAACCCTAAACCTTTAGGGGTTAGGGATTTAGGGTTTAGTTCAGGATGGCTCGTGATTCTCAGTAGTCTTTTCCGCATGTCTGCCAGAGGCATAAACAGCAGCTGCTGAGGCTATTTGCACTTGCTGTTGTTGCTGCTGTCACCGTTGTCGTGAGGGTTCTTACTGTTGCCATCTGCTCCCAGAACAGTGGGGGGCAGTAGTTCTGGTGGCCACCGTGGCTTTGAGTGGCTTGAACTAAGGTACAAACAACTTTGCGTGGTACTACAGGTACCAGGCACGGCAGTCTGTAGCTCTGTAGCTGCGTGTGGCCAGCACAGAAACTCAAGGAGCCAGAAACTGGGTCTTCTTGGAAAAGGCACCTTGTCTGGGTAGGAGAAGACAGTCGGAGAGATGTGGCCTTGCGAGCAGGTCATCCTGTTAAACTTGGGTGTCAACCCTACAAAGGAGTTGCAGAAGGAGTTTAAAGCAGGCTCACAACACATATTATTTAAGGCTCACAATACATATTATTTAACTATGTCCCAGGGATAAAGGTAAACTGAGTCATTCCGGACAGGACCTGCCGGACTTTTGGAAGGAGGACTCAAAGCGAAATCAGAACGGGCGACTCTACATCCGATCCAATACACTACTCTGTGATGTGCTTCACCCTAGCCCTTGCGCGGTGGGATTCGTCTCAGGCAGGGGTCTGAGCTCTTACCTTAAACCCCTAAAACCTATACCCAAAACACTCTGAAACCCTAGACCCAGCTTGGCTGCAGGGCTACCGCAGGTCGTTGCCCTTGCCTCCGCCACATCGGCAGCATGCTTGCCTGGAGCTTTGGCCCTTGACCTGGCACACAACAAGGTGCTTCTCAAAATGGGGAGGGGGACCCCTGCTGCTTGAACATCCCAAATTGCGTATCCTCTTCTTGTATACGCACCGTTATGGACCCCCCACCCCAAAAAGAAGGGCACCCTGATATTGGGGAACCCTCCGACTCCTAAATATCTTAAACAGTTGAAGGGCAAAACTTGGCTGGCTGATTGCCTTTTACCAGAAACCCCGACTCTTCAATAGTAAAGCATGGCTCTATGCACCACACAGGAACCGGAACACACACACACACACACACAGAGATGTAGGGTTCATGATTGTCAATGGCTTAGCTTAGGGTGGCGGATTCGTAAATTCGGGAAGGTTGGAGTTCACCCTAAAAACATCCCTGAACCCCGAAGCTCTGCAAGTGGAACTTGAACTGGGTAGCGCAACGGAAGCATGGGCTCACATCTACAGGAGCGTAGAGTAGAATAGTGCCGGCAAAGTCTGCCCGCCTTGATGTCGTCACACGTCCTTGGCATCTGCTTAATGTTGCTTAATGACGTCCTAATGATGGGATGAATATTACTTGAATTGTACTTGGGGCTCCTCAGAGTTTGAGGAACATGGATTGAACCGAATCTTTTCACAGCACAAGACAGTACTCGGTCAACAGCATTCTGCCAAGCAGCGAAGACTGGGCGCAGGTGTTGTTCTGCTGGTCTGTCCACTCGACTGAGTCGGTGCACGCGAGGCAGCTGCCTGGCAGTCCCTATCGGCACAGCCAGGATGGGTTTAGGGTTTAGGGTTTAGGGTTTGGGCCCGATAATCCCCAGAATCAACCCGATGAAGGGCCGTTTAAGGGGTTATAGGGTCTAGTAGCCCGTGCTGGAGAAGCAGCTTCGAACAGATTGCCCGGACTGGTCCAGTCGTAAACATGGCCATAAGTCTTGGCACATATCCATCCTCAGCCCTGAACCCATCACTTCGCTCTACTTCTTTTTGTTGCATCTGGGCGACCTTCGCGCTCGACAAATCCCGGGGCACACTTTGTACCTTGGGCAATTTCGTCTGCCACTTGGCTTAGGATCAATGGTCAAGTACGCAGGAAGCATTCGGCATGCGGGCTGTCCTTAGCCTAGACCCTAGATCTGCTTTGTGAGTTGAAAATCCCAAGTGAAGCTAGCCGGTTCAGAGATGAAGCTGCACGACATCACCACTCACTGCTTGACAGACGTTTTTGGCACCTGCCCTATAGCAGCTTTCAAGTCTGCCTTCTCACCGAAATCACTCCTCTCCCTCCCCCCCACCCCCGGCCGCGATGCATTTGTTGGAGCCAAACTTTGCGCAGCCAGCGCAGTCCTCAGCTCAATCGGGAGCACCTGGGCACCTCCAATAATGGTCGCAAGACGACAAAGCAGAAGACAAAAGCATCCAGGCCACCAGTCGCGACACCGGGCAACAGGTTGTGCTAATTGCTGTCGGCTTGTAATCGAAGATCGGCAGCCTCAACGTGAGGGCTGGGGGAAGATCTCCTAGATGAACCCTCATGTCTGCGCAGAGGCGAATCGGGCAGCGCCATGTTCAAGCGATGCTCCATGTTCAAACGATTCACCATAGTTCTGTGCTTGTGGAGGCCGAATCATACATGTACATATACAAAAATATGTGTATACATATATTCCACTTTCCACTTTGCGAGCACCGTATCCGCGAGGATGCAGCTCTTGTATACATATATATATATATATATATGCAATATATACATATAATATATATATATATATTTTTTATTTATTTATTCATTTATTGCATAATATACATCTACAAGAGCGAAAAAGAAGCGCCCTTGGAATAAATGTAAGCTGCTAGGCGGTGAGCTCCAAACACCCTAGAACTGCCTGGGATGTTCCCCCTATACTAACAGTCAGATGATAATGGGGTGGGGAGTACTGTAACCCCTATTATTAAGGGTTCAGGGTTCAGGGCTTAGGGGGCACTATAACCCCTGTTATTAAGGACTGCTAGTATAAGGGGGAACATCCCAAGTTAAAGGGTTCAAGGGTTTAGATCCAAGGGTTCTGCTCGCCCAGCCACTTGTCATCACCACACGAGGTGGCGTGGTGCGACAGATTGGATTGGCTCAGCACCTTAGGCGGCAACCCCCCCACCCCCTACACCCTAAAACACTAAAACCCTAAAACCCTAAGACCCTAAGACCCTAAAACCCTAAAACCCTACAACCCCTCAAACCCTCAAACCCTAAAACCCTAAAACCCTCAAACCCTAAAACCCAAAAACCCAAAAACCCTAAAACCCTAAAACCCTGAAACCCTAAAACCCTCCAACCCTAAACCCTCAAACCACATTCTATACATCTAAACCCTCAAACCCTAAAACCCCTCAAGCCCTAAAGCCCCTCAAGCCCTAATTCCCCAAACTCCCTAAATTCTCCCAAATTCCCCCAGATTTCCTCAAATTCCCCTAAATTCTCCCTGAAACCCTTGGCTGACTCCACGAACCCTTGCAGCCTGGGCCTTTGAAGGCAGTCCGAGTGCTTCAAGGTCGGGTGTAGGGGTTTAGGGTTAGAGTTTGGGGTTTAGGGTTTAGGGTTTAGGTAGGGGTTTTAGGGTTTAGGGTTCAGGAGTTTAGGGTTCAGGGGCTTAGGGTTTGGAACAAAGGGTTTATGGGGTTCAGGGTTTAGGGGGTAAGGGTTCAGGGGTTTAGGCTTTTAGGGTCAGGGGGCTTAGCGACACTCTGCAGGATTGCTGGTTTACTCCTGCCAACAAGCAGCGAAGGGATTCTTCCGAGCAGCGTGTGCGGTCACCTGCAAATGGCTTTCAGCAAACTGCAGCGACCTATACATCTAAGCACCCGATAGGGGGTTTCCGACAATAGGGGTTCCCTTTTTGGGGATCCCTCTAAGGGAATTCTATTCATAATTTGGGAAACCCCCCCATATAAACTCGCGCAGTTTCCCCCAACAAAATTGGTGCTGTGGCCTTCTTGCTGCACCGCGCTGCTAGATGGCCCTCGGCGCTGCTCAAGTTGGCCTTACTTGCTCTGGAAGCCCTGTAGGGTATGCCACTGGCCTGGATCGACCTGCTTCAACATACATGGGGGTTTACGAAAATAGGCGACCACTAATTCATAGAGACCCCAAAACGCGTGCTTCCGCGGCCACAGCGCGGAGCTCATTCTGAGCACAAGCCAAAAATAGATTTCCGTACTAAAGTAACTCTCAAGAAGTGCCTAAAAAAACCGCAGCTCATATGGCATGTACATGGATAAACATTGTGCAAGGCCCATTGTCAGCTCGCGCCGCGGAAGTATGCGGAACTTAACCGAACTGACAGCAAACTCCCACTTCGCATTTCACGGGAGACCGGTAGTCCCAAAGTCAGCATGGAATGTGTCTGGACATGGCTGCTGCCCAGCACAACATGGGCTTGAGGCGGCTTCTTTTCGCTGTGGAAACTTCGAAGTTTCGGAAGGGAGGATCCTCCCTTGCCGAGGGTGCGGGGTTTAGGCGGGCTTAGAGTTTGAATTTTCTGGCTGTCATGATTACAATGGTGATTACTGGCTAGTGATGGCTCAAGGGGACAAATGACTTTGATTAGCCGATGGCAGAGGCGCTCGTTCTGTCGGGTGGCTGTTCGGGACTTCAACGCTGGGAAAGGGATCATGGAGCCCTCACTGCACCGACTCGTTTTTCGAAGAGACTAGAATGCATTGGGCCCGTAGTGTGTTCTTGTCTGTACCCAAAATGGCCTAAAACCCTGGTGCACCTCAAGCCGTCTACTAACAAGCGCCTTCAGCTGTCTGCGTGCCATGGAACAGAGACCGTCTTCAGCAGCTGCGCCAATCGTTGACTGTTCTGCGGCCTTCTGCAGTCGGAACTCGCTCTCTTTCTCAGGCAAAACCATATAACAATAGACTCTATAGGCACCCTGCAGTAACGACCCCTAGCAGCTCTCACATGAAAACTGTGATTGTTCAATTTGGCACCAAGATAACAACAATTTACTAACCATACTACTACTGGTGCTGATTCTCTACTTGTGAAAATGGGGTCATGAATATTGCTGTTGCTAGGAGCAACACGTGAATAACAATATGATCACTACTACGAATCACGATATCAATGATGATCATCTTCACCTCAATCATTCACCAGCTCACTACAAAGCTGCTGCCTGAGATGGTGGTCGGACAGGGCGGCACCCTGCAAAACATGTGAGGAACCTCTTCAGCGATTTTTCCCGCCTGATTCTCCTCAACCCCTGGCCCAAACCCTGAATCCATAACTCAGAATTCCAGGATCATCCGAAATGGACTGTGGATCTCAGACGCCCGTAGGAGTAAAGCTGCGGTTTAGGGTTAGGGGCTTGGGTCCCTAAACCCTAAACCCTAAACCGCCTTAAACCCTAAACGCTAGGGAGGTGTTTTCTACTCTTGCTCCCAAGGTGCGCTGGCTCTGAGACCACCGGGGGAGCTTGCTGCGGGTGCAGCTGAGCAGCCACTTCCGATTTCCTTGGACTCAGACTTTTCCATGGGGCATTCCAAAAAAAGAGGGGGGGCGGGGGGACACTTTGGGGGTTCCTATAATTAGGATTCGGATTATTTTGGGGTGCCCCTTTGGGGAAATACCCATAATTATTCACCTTGCGAGAACAAGTCTGAAACAAATGCTGGTTTCCGAAATCGGGGTATCTTATTGGGGTGCTGTTTTAAGGGAATCCTACCAATTGGGGTCTAATTATATTACGGGTCCCCGATCTTTAGAACCCCCATATCATTCGTAACATGCTCAGAGTTTTGCTGGTGCGAATGACCATGCTTCATCTTTCATATGCCTTTTGCATCATTTTGCTGTCGTTTTGCGTACGGCTGCTTGCATTCCCGGCTGCAGAGTCTGCTTGATCTCTTCTCTGACAGCCTCCCGCAAGGTGGCAAGCTCTGCCTGTCGAAATGGAGCTGAAGACAAGCCGTTTGTGGTTTGAAGGGCAGATGCGGCAGATGTCAACTGGCTCGCAATACTCCATCACTTGCGACCGCCAACATTTTCGCATTCCTTCTCGGGAACATGAATCCACCAGGACCGCAGCTGCGCGCGTCCGGAAACCATGGTCAAGAAAAAGATGAAGCTAAGAACGCCCAAGATCATAACCACTGCTCCGTCTCAAACCCTAAACCCTACACCCTAAAACCCTAAACCCTCTGGACCAATGTGGTAGCCTTAAGCCCAGTACACAATTCACCCAACAAAGCCAGCACTTGGGACTTTTCAGTTCAACCTAAGCCCGGCGAGCCTGCAGCGCATCGTTCTGCACTGCAACCTTTTTGGGTGATGGCTGATGCATGATGGAACCGAGTATAAGGAAAGAAGGAAGATGTTAAGGTACCTGCTCTCTACCTTTTTAGTATAGTATAGCATAGTATAGTATGGAGTAGTATAGTATAGTATATTCTAGCATAGGTATAGTATATAGTATATTCTAGCATAGGTATAGTATAGTAGAGTAAAGTATAGTATAGTATTATATAGTAGAACCATGTTCTGCTTGCTACCAAAACGACATCTTTGGAGAAGCACATATCCTATGCTCTCGCCCTGGTGCACAGCCGATCACATTAAGGCCGGAAAAAAGAAGTACAGAGCGTAATGGTCGGGGATGTTCCCGCCTTCTACAAACAGTCCTTAGTAGGGACTATACTGGGGGGTACTAGAAGCCCTATTAAGGACTGTTCGTAGAAGGGGGAATATCCCAAGTTATAATGATCCAGAACCCCAATACAACTCTCTCTCGCATCCAATAAGAGGCTCCTGGCCCCTGTCTCTTCTCTAAGTTTCACTTGCAGTCTATTGATCACCAACTAGGCCCGACAAATGAAAGGTCTTCTCTCATCATTTTCACCCAAGAACAAGATTGGCCATCCTCTTCCTCCACCTGTGACACAAGGCTGCGGGATACTTCTTTGTGGCAACGCACGATGAGAACCACCACGCACACTGACAATCGGAATCCAGACCCTAAACGCTAAACCCTAAACCCTAAACCCTAAAGTGCATCCTGGTGGCCTTGCGGTAAGAGTCCATCTTGTAAGCCAGGCAGCGGCATGCCAGCAAGGACAGCCACCACCGGACCCATGGTTGCTTCATTATGACAAGAGGCGGTCGGGAAACGGCAGGATCGGACAACAAAAGGCATGAACAACAAAATAAACAGCCGAGGGTTTAGGGTTTAGGGTTTAGTTTCTTGTTGATCCCCTTTTGTGTTTTTTTGATCCTTTGAATTTTGCAATCTTTTTGTCGGAGCCTCTCCCGTCGGAAAACTGGCGCGCCTCTGTGCCGAAAGGCTGGGGCTCGAGTCGGTACTCACTTCTTCACTGGACAGTGTCTGCAGTACATGGAAGGCAAGCTGGCAAACATCTGGCCTGCTACAAGCAGATTATGACGACTGCGTGAAGGCTTTTTTGAAGCAAAGCACTGCATCACGGCTTCTCAGAAATTTCCGAGACCAAAAAAACGCTTAATTAGACTCAATTGGTTTGAGGCACTATTGCGCTCAGTGAGACAAGAACAAATGCCCTTGGTTGAGCATGCTAAGCTTCTAATTGCCTTGTGGTCGCACTCGGGCTCTGAGGGTTTTAGGCCTTGGGTCGAGGGTTTGAGGTTTAGGGTTTAGGGTTTAGGGTATAGGGTTTAGGGTTTAGGGTTTAGGGATTGAGGTTTAGGGGTTTAGGTTGCAAGGGCCTTGCAAGGGGTAGCCTTCAGGGTCCTAAGGCGCAGGGTATTGGGCATCGGGGATGACTCGAAGTCTGGAAAATAAAGCGACAGTATATGAGTAAGCAGAAACACCCCCCCGCCCAAGAACCAGTTTATTGACTGGTAACCCTAAACCCTAAACCCTTAACCCTAAACCCGAATTGGCTAGTAAACCCCCTTAAACCCCCAAAGACTCCTTGCGGCGTCCTTGCTTCATGGCTCAGAATTGTCCTTGGCCGATGTTCGTCCGCGGACTCTGCTGCGCCTCTTTGCCATCGGGGGTTTAGGGTTTAGGGTTTAGGGTTTTAGGGTTTTAGGGTTTTAGGGTTTAGGGTTTAGGGTTAGGGTTTAGGGTTTAGGGTTTAGGGCTGAGGGTGCAAGGGTTCAGGGTTGGGTTCGGGGTTCAGCGAATTAGCCTTGTATTTTGTTTTTGTTGCTTCTGGTTTTGCAAGGAAAGCCGCTCGTCCGGCCCGTACTCAAAAATCCAGAATCGGTTTGTTGCCAAGCCCATGGGGTCTAGAGGGTTTCGGGCTTCGCGTTTAAGATTCTAGAGCCTAGGTGCTATTTTCGGAATCAGAGGTTTGGGTTCAGAGCCCATGCTTCTGGTGATTAAAGTCTAGTGACATCGAGCTAGTTGGGCGCCGGTCATAAACTCAAGCTGATGGATGACGTCCTGGCACTTAGATGTGTTCACTGAGCCGGTGTCCTGCTCCAGAACGGGCGTCAAAGGAACACCCATCTTCTGTCCCTTTCCATCAAGGTGTGACCTGCCACGAGATTCTCACGCTGGCCGGCCAAGCTTGGCAGAAGTGTTTCATCTGAACCGTGCCCGCGACACCCGACAAATTGCAAGGGCCGGGCGGGAAATCCTCAGAAAAGCGTGCAAGCCACATGGAAATCAAGTCTTGTCTCCAGGCCCTTTCAAGTTCCGGACCCGGAGCGTAGTGCGCCACAACATTGCCCTGCCAGCGATCTTGTGAAAGACGACCATGTGAGGGCTTCCCTCTACATGAATTGGGAGGGCCGTACGTGGAACCCAAATTCAGAACAACCCCCCACCTAGATTGCTTCAGGCTCAACAAGGTGCCATTCTTTGTGGTTCAGGTTTAGCTCAGGGCTTAAGGTTCGAGATTTCTGCCTTCGGCTGGCTGGCTGGTTGTTAGTTGTTGTTTGGGCTCGGCTGGCCTGACACCCGCTTTCCTGTTTGAATCCGCATGAAATCAGATCGGCGACAAGACAGCCAGGGTTTAGGGTTGATAAACCCTAAACCCTAAACATCCCTAAACCATTCAAGGTTTCAGGGCATGAAAATGGAAGAACTTGCCTTTGGCATGACGGCGCCCCGAGCAGCACTTGGCGCCACCTGAGTTGCTGCTGTCTCTCTCTCTGGCAATACTTGAAAGATCCCCAAGCTTGCCTTCGTCTAGGCGATGATGATAAAGCCCCTGCTAGGCTTCTTAAAGGCAACCTACAATCAAGTAGGTCCGGGGATTCTTAAGGTGCATTACCAAAGGTTGCTCCCGAGTCACGTGCACCACGACATGAGTTCATCTGCGAGCCTTGTTCTGAGTCCTTGATATGGTTCTCCTCAAAAGCTATAGAACATCAATGTTGGCTTCACTTCGTGCTCGCGCGAAAGAAGCGATCCAGGTCAACTGTGTCACTACTCCCCAAGTCAATGCATACTGTAATACTTCAAGTGCACGCTGCGCGACATGGGGCCTTTACGATATTAGGGGTACCTTATTGGGGTCCTTCTTATCAGGGGATCCTACTATTTGGGGGTTTATATTCTCGTAAACGCCCACATCTGATGTTGGGTCGAAAGTGCACGCTGAGCGAGCGGCATTCAGTGGCCGGCCAGCAGCAGGTGTCGGGTCCCTTGTAGCGTCTTGGCACTGGATATGTTGCGTTCTGCACCTTACAAGATTATGCGTTCTTGATTCTGGCGCTTGTGGACAGTACCAGGGTGGGCTATCAGGCTTTAAAATCCCCATGATGAACCCTATACAGGGCCTTTTAGGGGATTATAGGGTATAATCGCCCATCCAGGTACACTCAATCGAGGTCATGCATGCTACGCCGCAGCCAGCCTCACCGACGGACCCTGAACATGGTGAACAGCTGCACCTGGTCCCGTAGCAAAGCAGAGCGCAAACCCTTAACCCTAAACCCCAAGGCCCTAAACCCTAAACCCTAAACCCTAAACCCTAAACCCTAAACCGTAAGGCCCTAAACGCTAAACCCTAAACACCAAACTTTCCCTCGATGGTTTCCGATCGGCAGCCTCTCGAAGCTGCCGAGGGCCCAATCTGCGCAGCCAAGCTATCCGCAACAAGTCTGTTCACGTGAAGCCGATGTGTGTGTGTGTGTGTGTGTGTGCGTGCGTGCGTGCGTGTGTGTGTGTGTGTGTGTGTGTGTGTGTGTGTGTGTGTAAACTCAGTAAAACACACACACACACACACACACACACACACACACACACACACACACACACACACACACACACACACACACACACACACACACACACACACGCAGACGGATCGGCACACATACACACACCGTATACATAGACAGAAACAGAAATAAACACAGAAAAACCATGAAACAAACAAATAAATGACTTTGTATACATATACATATATAGCGTAGATGAGCTGTGTGTTGTACGAACCTGTGAAAGCGGATGCCTGAGGCGAGCTAGCAACCTGCCGTGGTGATCGCGGTGCCGCCACCTGGCACACATCGCAGGCCAGAGCTGTCAATCTGGGGGTTTAAGAAAATCAGGGACCCATCAGGACCATAAACCCCCAAATAGTAAGATTCCCTTATGATAGGGAACCCAATAAGGTACCGATAATTTCGCAAATCCCCATATACCGTGAATGCCTGCGGCGAGCTCAGCCATCAGAGAGGCTGAACTTACCCGAGCGCGCGGCAGCAGCTGTTTTGTCTCTCTATGACTCTAATCTGCAAGCTTTCCACTCTAAGCGACGTCTCTTCTCCGACATCGGCAGCTTCGGCAGCTTCCTGACACGACGGAATCGCCAAAGTGTGCTTGCAGATTCTTTGTAGGCAGGCCCTACAGCTGACCTACCTAAACCCTAAACCCTAAACCCTAAACTAGTGTGGGCTGGCCTTGCTGGCTTTGCTGGTAAGCAGAGGCTCTCTTTCGCGCCAAACTTCGTCCTCACCACCGCTGTCACCCAGAGAGCCTGTGTCGACATGCTTAACATGCTTAAACATCATGCACTTCTGCACTTGGTAGCCCAGTAACCATATTATAATAAGGGCACCCTTTTTTGGGTTGGCTATTCTAAAAGGGAACCCATAAACAAAACAAAGGTAAAGGGTACCACTGGGCTACCAAGCGCATGTTGCCGTGGCCAAGAGCAGCCCACACCCAGCACCCCGGAGACGCCTAGATCACCCGGCTCATCTTGCGAGCGCTGCGTGCACACAATCTCCGTGTCGCTCAGATCTTCAAATGCCTGGCATGAGTGGAAGCCGAGCTTTCCGGAGAGATGACTGCAAAACGAGCCTTGCGACAGTAGACGTAAGGGTCGGGCAGTGACAGATGATAATGCAAACGCCCCAATGTTGTAGCCTCATCATCTTGCCCAAATGATAGGACAGACGGTAGCAAAACTGCATAACCAGTACCATAGAGTAGGTGACACATTGGTGTGGGCCATTTCAGCTTGAAGACTGTTGGGCAAAGTCAGTGCCACGAGGGATGCCGCAACTTCCAGCAGCACGACCAGGAAAAGGCCATCCTTGCCAGGGGGGAAAGCCCTCAACACTCCCAGGCCCATAAGCCCTGCGCCGTGAACTACCTGGCACGCGCAGCCTTTCTCTATGAATCTCCGAGGCAGACCCTGCAACCCTAGTTTTAGGGCCGCGCCTGGAGGCGTCCCACTGACTGCCCGCCTGCCTCGTAGACATGTCTTGAGGCCAGCAAGGCGGGGGTTTTGGTGGCTGGGGGGGGTTTAGGCGCTCATGTTTGGGTTTTAATGGCTTATAGGGTTGCTTGATGCCAGGATACCGGCAAGGTACAAGACTTGTAGGCTAGTTCTGCTAAGCCCAGTTCGCCGAATTACGGCTTTGATGCGTGGGACAGAATCACAATTGAGTCTCACCTCTCTTTACTTCGCCATCTACGCACATGTGGTCAAGCATGGTCCCTTGTTGAATCCCTGTCATCGTGCGCCCCCCCCCCCCCCCCCCCTGCACATTTGGTGAACTAACCATGTGCAAGCTCCCGGATAAGGCATCTTACCCTGAAGTTACAAATCATTCTCTGTTGCCAGCAAGGGGCACGAAATCCGCTGCCCAGCACAAGGCCGACTGCTGCATTTGCCAGAGCCTCGGAGAAAAAAAACAAACACACACCCACACACACACATCCGACTTGGCGTCCCACCTACACCCCTCAAAGATTGAACAAAAAGCTTTAAGCTCCTGAACCGCAAGCTCATGAACCCGTAAACCAAACATCCCGAAGCACTGAACTGCGAACTCCATAGGGGAGGATTCCCGGCAAGATTCGAGCCCATTTGGCGTCTCTAGTACTTTTACTACTATTTTAGTGTTCATATCCACTACACTACTCTTGCTATTATTTTGGTTCTTCCTAACATGCTTATGCTGTAGGGTGCCAAAGAAAGGGTCCACAACTTGAATCCACCTACTACAGGTCGAGGCCGCAGCCCTCAGTGCAGCGATCACGCCCTGTACCTGCCCGGCAGGCAGAGTGTTTCTATCCTAGAAAACCTGGCGAACGATGGAGCGATTGTAGCAACAATCACTGTAACAATAATCGCGGTAATAAGAGCATCACTAAGGAGTAAGAATACTACATGTAAAAGTTATAGCAGTAAGAAACCAAAGACACAATGTTTGAGTATATTACTTATGATACTATATTTTAGACATCTGCTATGCTACCGTTCCTCTTCGTTCTTCTATAGGGTCAGCAGGCCTTGCCCTGCTCCTCATCACCGACGAGATTTGCCTTCATGGCTGACATGAGGGGGGCGAACCTGGGCCGCGAGTTCAGCCGTAGTAAGTTCGGGTTCGGGTTTCGGGTTTCGGGTCTCGGGTCTCGGGTCTCGGATCTCGGGTCTCGGGTTTCGGGTTTAGAGTTTAGGGTTTAAGGTCTAAAGGCTGAAGCACTGTTGACTCAAGCTGTAGGTGCTTGGCATCAGCGCCGGTCCGCCCAAGACTGCATAGGCGAGCAGCACCTGCCAAAACTGCATGGCACGCGCAAAGGCTTCAGGGATTCATCATCGGGATGGGGTGATTAGAGGTGTGGGGTACAGTGTGTACGGTACAGGGTTGGCTGAACTACGCATCATGGCACCTGCCAGAAGGAATTGGAGGCGAGCGTGCACAGCGTGAGCAAGCCCGAGATTGGAAGAGATACCTCCCATCATGGAACTCAGAGCACTGAAATGCAGCAGCGGAATCCTCTCCCCGTAACATGTCGTCCACGGCCTTGTCAGGAATCAAAATCATTCACTCTTCGAGGGATGGGGGCTGCAACAATGCCGAGCCTTCAGGGCTGCTAGCTCACCCGATGCCTTTGCTAACCTCAGCTTCGCTGAGTGGCAGTTCTGGAAAGGGATTGAGGGCACAGGCATCGGCATGGGCATCGACGACTTGGCAACCGGGTTCCCAGCAGAGGCAACACGAAGACAAAGGAGATGACCATTCCAGGGATGGAGGCTGGGAGCAGCAGGGCAAAGTCAGCCTCTGCCACAGGCGTCAATACGTTGCACCATGGGTCCAAGGCTCTGTGCTTGCAGGATGAGCTGTGCTTGAGCTCCTTGCACAGAGGTTGTACAATGCAGAACGTACTATGAATCATGGTATTTCGGAAGTACATCAGCATCAAGTCGACTCTTGACAAGGTCAACAAGGTTGCTGTGCACCTTTGTGTTCAGAATAGTGCACAGGTGCCCATCGTGTGGGCCAGAACAGGTGTTGTTGCAGTCTCACCCCGCCGGGCCCCTTGTTGCGGCCTCTTGTTTCATGCCCTCTGGATAGTCGCGTGTCAGGTAGTTTGGACATTGCCGTTGCAAAAGGTACAGCAAAACCCCCGGCCCGCATCCTGCAACCAGCCAGACCAAGCAAAACAGGGCAAAACAACGTAGATGTCATTCAGAGGGCAAAGGTGCGCTGGATGTAATGGCTTCCAACATGAAGCTACACGTTGTCGCAGCATAGTCTGCCATACACGAGTGTAGGTCGACATGTTTCGCTACAAAAAACCTTGAACCCTGAACCCTAAACCGCGAAAGACTCTCGTAAGCACAGGGCTTCTTTCTTTGTCTGTGTCTTGCAAGCACAAATTGTCCACAGCAAAGCGCACCTTGTCTGCGCCCAAGTTGCTGGCAAGGTAGAACCTTATCATAGCACCACCTAGGGTTTAGGGTTTAGGGTGTAGGGTTTAGGGTTTAGGGTCACCACAGACCGTGCCTGCTCCTTGTTGACTCAAGAAAGCTCAGGCTGGGACTGGAGGAAGATATGTCGGCCTGTGACCCCGGCGCTGGCGAGGCAGAGCACCTCTGTGGAGTTCTACGGTATCGCTTCCGTCGACATGCAAGGGTGCTGCCTGGCACCTCAAGCTACCAGCACGTGCCATTATACCCTGTAATCCCTTAAAAAGGCCCTTTATAGGGTTCAATATGGAAATTTTAAGGCCTAATAGCCCATCCTGGTGGTCTTCGGAACCCTAAACCCTAAACCCTAAACCCTAAACCCTAAACCCTAAACCCTGCTGCAGTGCTCTGAGTCAGGCATCCTGCGATTCGCAACTGGGCAGCGCGCGATCGCCAAGCGCTGCATCACAGCATGGCGCCGGAGAATCCCCACACCCTCCTGCAGTCAATAATAATAATAATAATAATGGTAATAGTAATAATAATAATAATGGTAATAGTAATAATAATAATAATGGTAATAGTAATAATAATAATAATAATGGTAATAGCAATAATAATATTAATGGTAGTAGTAATAGTAGGAAAGCTAGTAATAGTAGTAGTGATAATAGTAATAATTGCAATACTAGTAAGGCAGGTGCTCCGGTCTTGAGAACTTCTGAAATCTGGAGACTTCCTGACCAGCATGCACTCCATCCTGGAGCATGTCGGGAATCTGGATCGACACGCCTCTTCAGACAGGAGTTCATGTCATTGAAGTGGGGTTTATATTTCTTGTACCCCCAAAAGGACACCCAATATATGCACTCACCAAATATTAAAAAAACGAACCTTATGTACACTCACCAAGAACAGTAATATAAACCCTAGCTCATGTAGCTTCGCCATGCAGGGTTCAGGTCTGCGAGCCTTCCATCTCTTCCGCTCCACGCCGGCCCGTCTCAGGCATGTGAAACAGCAAGAGGCCTGGGTCTTAGGGTTTCTATTGTTACTAGTATTACTATTAGTACTGTTATTAAAAATTAAAATACGAATTATTATTCGTACTATTTTTACTATACTATTTTTGCTATTCTAGGGTTTTCAAATGTTTTCAAAAAGGGTTCTGGGGAAGGCTCAAACATCTAGACAGGTGACGGGCTCAGCTTCTCCAAGTGCAGAAAAACACACAGGGCCAGCCAGACTGATGCATAAGCCAGCTGCCGAGCTTCAAAGTCGATATCAACAACACCTCGGACGGTCATGTCAGCAGATTCTTGGGTGGCCTAGCGAAGGGGAGCCGTCTGTAACACAAGACACGTCGCGCCTCTTCTACTAATCGAATCCCATTCAGTCTGAGGTGGTCCCAAATCACCCTAAACCCTAAACCCTAAACCCAAAACCCAACACCTCAAACACCCCAAAGACAACCCCTTGAGTTTGCCGAGCTGCAACCTGGGCTGCAGTACTGCTGGGCAAAGTGGAAGCCACGACCAGGCAAAGGCAAGCAACTCCTACGTGCATAAGCAGGGTTTAGGGTTTAGGGTTTAGGGTTTGGGGTTTGGGGTTTGGGGTTTAAGGGTTTGGGGTTTAGGGAAGTTCATGGCCGTATTACAGTATAGTACATACTATAACAAGCACAATAATAATCATAGAAGTAATAGTAGTAATAGTAAGAGATGTAATCATGATTCATGATGATCATGAGAAAAACTGGCAAATAGCCGCCCGCTATGCTCCCAGACGTGGTGGGACACTCCTGCAACAAAGGTACCCAGCATGCCAAGCGCCGTGGAGCGCTCCGCTTTGTGGTCCTCGCCGCCACAAGTGACGCAGGTTCGGCACATGGAACCCTAAACCCTAAACCCTAAACCCTAAATCCTATAAACCCTAAACCCTAAACCCTAAACCCTAAACCCTAAACCCTAAACCCTAAACCCTAAACCTTACCCAGCAAGCAACTTGAAAAGGTTGAACTGCTCCTGGGTGAGGTCTGCAAGCACCGCCAGCACGACGCCCGCAGCATCGATGCTGTGATCCATGGAATTCACCCATAGAAAGGGCCACAGGCTTGAACCTGAAATGTGGGCTAGGGTTGTTTAGGGTTGAGGGTTGAGGGTTGAGGGTTTAGGGTTTAGGGAGGCTTTGTGGTTTAGTGGTGTTGTTTTCAGTGCTAACTTCCCAATTCCCTCAAGGACCCGACCTGCATGTGTGGCGGAGAGCAGCAGCAGCGCGCTTGCCTCAGAAGCTTCTACTTCCTAACCCAAAGCCCAAGTCCGGTCTCAGTCTGAGAGGCGGACAACGTTAAGCAGCGCCTGGGACGTCTTTTCGGAGAAGAAACCGGCATGAACGAAGAAACAGCTACTACCACCCACCCATGATCACCAAGGGCCTCTGCCCAAAAACTGCCAGCAGAACAACATTTTCAATTGAAGGCACATCCCAGCACGGGTGTGGGTCTGCAGAGGCGTGCAGTCTTGCCTTCAGCTGGAGGAAAGGCTTTCGGCCATGTGAGTCGCCTGGAACAAGGCTGGAAGAAACCGCTCTCTCTGCCATGTTCTGCATGCTACGCATCCGCAATAGCCGGGGTCACTCAGAATTCCGAGCGAAAGAGCCGACGGCACAGCCAGAACCTGGGCAGCAACTATGCTGGGCCCTGAGATCCCTGAGATCGTCTCAAGGTGCTGGACAGCTGTCCCATCTGGGGTGCTTGCGCCAGCTAGTCCTTCTAGCAGAGCGTCCTTACAGGGCAAACTGCACTTTGCAGCAGATTGGCTTTTTAGGGTTTAGGGTTTAGTTGCCTCTGTCTCGGCTGAGGTTGATTATAACCTGACGAGGCACCCAGTAGGCAGCATCCGCTGTTCCAACCTGACCAGCTCTTCTGTCGTTTCCCAGTATTTTGGCACAAATGCGAGGACAGCTGCCAGCAGCAGGCGAGCTGACGATGAAGGTGCTGTGTCGAGATGGCCATGTCAATAGAAGCTAACACCGGTTTAGGGTTTAGGGTTTAGGGTTTAGGGTGTAGGGTTTAGGGTTTAGAGTTTAGGGTTTAGGGTTTAGGGTTTAGCAGGCCTTGCACAGGAGCTGCTTTGGCGTCCGGGCGCAGTTGATGTTCCACCTCGGCCAGGTGAGGCTCACGAACCCCACGGACTCGTCACTCTACGCAGCCGAGCAATTTAAACACGCAAACCCCCCCTAAACCCCCCTAAACCCCCCTAAACCCCCCTAAACCCCAAACCCTAGACCCAAAACTGCATAAACCGCCGAAACCCTAAGCCCTAAACCGGCAAAACCCTAAACCCTCAACCCTAAACCCCAAACCCTAAACCCTAAACCCTGAACCCTAAACCTTCTGAACCCATCCTTCCAAGGCCGGACCGTGAAGTGGACTTTGCTTCTCCAGCAGCTGCATGGGCCTGAGCCAATCGCCTCTCTGCCTGAGGGTAAACCAATGCAGGTTTAGGGTTTAGGGTTTAGGGTTTAGGGTTTAGGGTTTAGGGTCCTAATATTCAACCCCCTGGAAAATAGAGCTTTGCGACAGTCGCGGTACCTTGCTGGGGTCCTTATCATAAGGGGATCTTACTATTTGGGGATCTATATTGGGGGTCCCCTATTTTCGTAAACCCCCATTGTTCAGCACTCTAAACCCCGATGGCCTTACAGCTCTTGGGATTTGGGCGTTTTGGCAACATGCAAGATTCTACCCTAAACCCTAAACCCTAAACCCTAAACCCTAAACCCTAAACCCTAAACCCTAAACCCTAACCCCCCCCCCCCATGCAGCTCAGCTGCAAAGAAGGTCGTCTTGATGAACGGAAGCTGCGTGTACAATACGGAAGCCTCCGCCGCTGTCAGCGCAGCCTGCTGCGACCGTGTCTTACAAGCCTTGCCGTCTTTAAGCAGATTCCCGTGCTGGTGAAGAGGACTTGAGGTTTAGGGGGTTTAGGGTTTAGGGTTTAGGGTTTAGGGTTTAGGGTTTAGGGTTTAGGGTTTAGGGTTTAGGGTTTAGGATGATTCGTACCGCATGGTGAATGCAGTGGTGCTGCTGGTCATCGCAGCCAGTGCGAGGAGTGGCCCCATGGTGCCCCATGGTGCCCCTGGTGCCTTCAAAAAAACGACTCCGCCACTTGAGCTGATGCTTTCCCTTTTTCAACAGATTGGACGGCACTTCGGCCAACAACTTGCAACTTTGTGCAAGCTGCAAGCACAGGAACCTGGCTCCCTGCGGGTACATCAGAGGCTCATAAGAGGAAACACAGCCTCAGCCAGCACCCAGGCTGGTCATGAGTAGTCGCCGCATGATGTGGAGAAGGCACATGGCCGCCCAATCTTTGGGCAGCCAGGAGGACTTTGCACAAGTCAACGGATGAACATGCGCGCTGGCTCGTCCTTTGCCGAGCCTGTGAGGGGAATGATCAACCCTTTCAAAGCTCTGATTTGCGGCATGAGCTCGAAGATTTCGCTTCATCGACCTGACAGTCTGACAGCATTTTGGGTCTGTTTTTGCCAGTTTCCTGCTTCTGCATCTCAATGACGAAGCTTTTATACTCAGAATCGTCACGAAGAGTAAAGACAGGACACGCACCTTGGTGCCCGTTTCTTCATCGTCCACTGAATCTGTAGCTGGGCTCACCTGGCTGTAGTCTTCCTGGCCAAAGGACAAGGCAGAAGCTGATTCTGGCATGTGGTTACATTTGGTCACGAAGTGCAACATTTGTGCCGAGTTCACCTTGTCGTTCTTCGACATCTTGTTCAACGCATACCTCGCAGTATGGCAGCCGAAAATAGTCGAAAGCCGAGCAGCTCCATTCAGTCGTTATCGCTAAGGCGAACTGCAGATTGCTGTGGGAGATATGTAATTTCTCTAAAATATGGCCCCTTTTGGGGTCCGTATTTTCTCAAGCGGCCCATTAAGAGTACCCAAAAAGGGACCGTCATTCAGGGAACTGACCATATGCAGGACGCAGCATCTGAGCAACAGGCAGTGTGATGGCCAGCAGCGCGACAGAGGCGCCCAGCACCGTTCGCAAGCTGGGCCGAGCATCAAAGAACAGCCATCCACCAAGAAGAACCTGCAGATGATTCGATGATGCACCCCCAAAACCCAAAACCCCAAAAAAACCCAAAACACCAAAAACAACCCAAAGAAAAAAACCAAAAAACCCAAAAACCCTAAACCCTAAACGCCCCAAAAGCCCTAAACCCTCAAACGGACGTCAAACTTCGCTCGGCGGATGCTGTGTATCCGAGGCACCAGTATCGTCTTGAGCTGACCCAGCCTCGGTGCTCAATAGAATTGAAAATTAAGGGGGTTTAGGGTTTAGGGTTTAGTGCTAATTAAGGGGGTTTAGGGTTTAGGGTTTAGGGTTTCGGGCGAATTAAGGGGGTTTAGGGTTTAGGGTTGTAGGGTTGTAGGGTTTTAGGGTTTTAGGGTTATAGGGTTTTAGGGTTTTTAGGGTTTGGGGTACTGGGCTTCAATTTCTGTGTGGGGCGTGTTTTTTGTTTTGTAGAGGGCTTTTGGGGCTTGTAGAGTTGAGGTTCTTCAGGGCCTGTAGGATTCCTAGGGTTCAGTCTTCAGATGTGAGTTGAAGAGGCTTTCAGGAAATGAGGCAGCCATGGGGCAGGATGTGAGCGATGGGGGATGTCAAGCCCAGGACCTCAGTGTTCTCTTTTTTTACCTCCTCAGGAAGAGGGTACTTCTCTCGCCACACGCTTGGCCCCAGAAGGGCGCACAAAGTCCCAGGGTTTGCTTGTGATGCCATCTCACGCTCTCTCTCTCTCTCTCTCTCTCTCTCTCTCTCTCTCTCGGTCTTACTTTTGTGGGGCATGGGGGTCACCCTCTGGCACTCTCTCTCTCTCTCAACTCTCTCTCTCTCGCTCGCTCCCTCACCCATACAAGAGCGATTGCAAGGCGATAATTTCGGAATGTTGCCATTCGCACCCGAGAGGCCCAGGTGGAGGACACGTTTGCAAGCATGCCGCAGCATGATGAGAGTAGTATGGCAAAGCAGCGGCTGCTGCTCGCCTGATATGCGAGGATGTCCGTCCGGTCCTGTCCAAAGTCGCAGACAAGGTTCCGGGTTTAGAAAAATACAATTGCACTGGAACAGTGGAGCAAAGTATGTCCTCCAGTACGATCGCACTGGTTAAGGTAATCAGACCCATCCATGGCATTGCAAAGTCCAACAGCTGGAGTGGTGAAAGCTTCACTGACGTGTACCTGAGCTATGGTCATGAGCCTCTGCCCACAACACTGCGTGCTTGCACCAACACACCATGAAAAAAAACCGACGGGTTATTACGGGAAAACCCAGCAGCAGGCAATTGGATCCCAAAACCTCTGGAAACTGTGGCGGCTGTGGCAGGATTCCTCCCGCTGCTGGTCAGGATTCTGTCAACACGCAGAGCTGCAACGATGTTCTATCTTCCGTCGTGCTCACCCAGCTAAAAACTTTGGGGATCTTTGACTTTGAAACGTCCCCGATGCATAGTGCCGCCAAGCCGCTGAACAACATGGGTGGTCAAACCTCGATCGACTTCGAGAGTCTATGCACGTCAGCTTCCATGCATCTGAAATGCGCGTGGGGATTCATCTCCGAATTTTCGCCCGGGGCCACGACCCTTTTGGACAACCTGAGCAGTTCAAGGAAAGCATGAGGCATTGGTAGAATCGGGATTTGGTGGTGTGTACGTCGTTATGATCTCGGGCTGGTGTGCTGCTGATTAATTACGCCAGAATGAAGGCTTGCTAGAGGTAGTGGTAGTCGCAGCGCATACAGGGCTGTACGCTGCGACATACTCCCTTTAGAACCAGTATACTCATAGGTGTTTTTTATTTGCTTTTTTTATATAAACCAAAACACTGTTCCCAAGAAACTACAGTGTGCAAGTTCTGAGGGACCGGAGGAATGCGATGCATGCGACGCCGAGTAGCCGCAAACAGCGTCGACAGTAGCGCTACTGCCAGACCCAAACCTGAATCGCCAGATTTCTTTCTATACATGATGCACAATTTGAATATTCTATATATATATATATGTATATATATATGTATATATATATATATGTACTGTTGCATCACCCAGTATTTGTGCGTAACTTTAGAAGTTTAAACGGTAACCTATATCTCCTACCAGGCTTTCTGCTGTGCTTCGGGCGGCTCGCAGGCTGCGCAGGCTGCTGGGCACTCACTCAGTACATGCCGAGACTCTGGTGACTTCGCCATTCTGAAGGCCAGAAACGGTGCACTGGCTGATGCCGAACACTGCGAACGTAAGCAGAGCGGCTTGCCCTCAGAAGGCCAGGTACATGTATTGGGTTTGGGGTTTGGGGTTTAGGGTTTAGGGTTTAGGGTATCAAGTTAGAGCTTGGATTGCGCTGAGTGCCGTCGAGCTACATGAAGAAGGCTTTCTGCTGTACATGAGGTAATCCCACAGAACCGCCAGAGGCGTCATCAGCAACCTTAGATTTGGCGGAATCTCTGCATTGGGCATCGACTGGCTTCTGTTTCATGTCGAGTACGGTGTTGATGAAGCAAGCACTGTGTTAGCATGTTTCGCTCCAGCGACCTGCCCGCACTTGTTGCTCACCAAATGGGGGGTTTCCGAAATTAGGGGGTCCCTATTATAAGGGAATCTTACTATTTGGGGGTCTATGTTTGGGGTCCCTTGTTTTAGTTTCGTAGACTCCCAAATCAGGCCAGCACAGCAGGCAAGCAGCTTCACCATTTGGTACATGCCGACGGAGTTCTGGGACAACGACGCATTGGATGCGATGTTGTATAGGCTCCATACCACAATCCTGGAAAGAATCTCCGCTGAACGACTCGGTTTTGCTAGCTGCTACGCAGCAAATGCACAACGAAGCTGATGCTGAAGAGACATTGCACGTTGATGCAAATTCAAGATGGCCTGACTTTAGAGTTGTATTAGCAGGAAGGTGATCACCTCTGCCAGTTGCAACAAAGCTAACCCAGCGATTGCATGTGTATCCCACTCTCCCTCCCACTCTCCCTCTCACTCTCCCTCTCACTCTCCCTTCCCCTCCCTACCCCTCCGCTCCCCCTCCCTCTCCCCTCTTCTCACCCCCTCACGCACCAGGACCCACCACTTGAACTAGTGTTGTGTTGGGCCCAGCGTTGCACGTTGAAACAAAGTGATCCTTCTGAAAGTTGCCTTCTTTCGTGTTTGGGTAGCCGCCCGCTTGAAACAGTTTTTTGTTTACAAACTCCATGCTAATCATGCGATGCTCTCAGAACAGATGCGCCGCCAAGCATCAAGCAGCCGACTGCCTTAGATGCCAGGCCATGAAGCGGATACGCCGGAGTCCGCAGCTTGCCCCAAACACTGCAACCAATGCCGACCACGTGACTTTTGTAGGGCTGTCGGCCTTTGAAGATGAGAGCAGCTGAAATGACATTGTCCTGGGGCGGTGTTCATGAGGTCTGCTTCATGATTTTGCTTCCATTTCGATCACACTGCCAACAAACAGAAGTAGCCATGGACAAGGCACTCATAGGCGCCAAGTCTTGCTAGCAGCCGAACTGTGAGCCAGGTGAACACATAGTGGCAGATGGTTAGCGCCACCGGAAAGTGGAACTGAGCGTGGGTGAAAACCAGCTTGTTACCTGAGTTGCGGATCACATCACGTCGATAACTATTTGCAGGATTTCAGCTGACCTTGTTAAAGCAGTTTATATATATATATATATATATATATATATGATTTGTATTGTTCTTGTCATTGTTAATATTGTTCTGCATATATATATATATATCTATACACAAGTTCTTATTGTTACTTTTAATACTACTATTACTACAGTATTATCACTAGTGCTATGAATATTGAGGCCACAGAGAGGAGACTAAATGCCAGGCTGCTCAGCACCGTCGCAGGGCCACTTGCGAAGTTGCAAATGAAGGCCAAGCACACGCGCAGGAGTGCAATCATGGCATCCGGGGGTTCTAAAAAAAAATGATCTTTCACTATCTTACTTTGAAATATTACTTTCTCACATAACATGATACTACTATGAATGTTCTAGCGCGGCCCAGGCCGCGTGAATCTGAACACTCAGCCTGAGAATGCAGCAACGACACATCACTGGTGTGCAATGCTTCGTTCTGAACATCAATCTGATCCAGGTTGGCCAATAATCGGCATGTCTGCTGGCACTAGCTGCAGGGACGCTGCCAGACGACCACGGCGACAAATAGCAAGTCACAAGTAGCAAGAGCACGACATTCAGGGAAGAAATAAACGGCGTCAGCAGCACGAAAGGGAGAATGGGCCACAAACAAGCGACTGCTTGACTGTGCTGCAGCCATCTTTGGCCTGCCGAGAAAGTCGTGGAGTGCGGCTGATGGGTTGAGGGCTTAGGGTTTAGGGCTTAAGGCTTAGAAGTTTAAGGTTCCCCCCCCCCCCCCCCCCCCCCCCCCCCCCCCCCCCCCTCCCACTTTTGCTGATAGATTCAAGACCGACCCCGCCCCCCTTCCCCAAATCCTGTGAAACATTCAATCCTGACCCCCCCCACCTCCCTTTCTAGATCCTGAGTTGTTTTACAACTCCGAGGAATTCGACCGGTCCCCCTCATCACGCCTAGCTACGCTAGATTTCGTGAGTACACACACATACATATATATATATATATGATGGCGATGATGGCTATAGTTTTTGTTCCTATTGGTATGAACGCATGCCTATCCAGGCAGTCTAGCTGCAATTCGTACCGGGAAGAATTTCCAAACCTCTGCGTATCAAGCACTAGTCGTGACAGAACGCATTTGGGCCACCTCGATGGTGAGGCTATTGGAGGATTCTCAAATTGGGCCCCGTTTTTTGGAGAACCTTTTTCGAAAGCCTTGGGGAAGAGGTATCTCTAAGGCTCTAAGGGCGCCCGAATTTCTGGAACAACTCTCATTGTACTTGCAAGCCGTCAGTTGACTCTGCCCTGTGATGGTGCCAAGTCCGGGACCCAATCTCCGAGTTTAGAGGGAGGGGGAGAGGAGGGCTTCGGAAGCGGTTGGCAGGGGCTATCAACAAAAGTGCTTACAATGATGAGAAGCGAAGAAAGACAACAGGATCCACGCATGATGCGAGGGCCTGCCAGTAGCTGCATGATGGCGAGCATCACCTCCTTGCCAGGTGAAAGAAACGTGTGATCTCTGCAGCCAAAATCCCAACATGGTAGCAACTTTGCCCCTCCCGCAATGGGAACTGCACAAACTCTGCTGTCATGCAGCTCCTGAGCGTGGAGTTGTTCTCAACACGCACAGACCATGGCACACTTCTTTGGTGCGGCATGTCGATGCACTTGAGACGCTGTCTTGCATAATATGTCTACGGGGCCAATTTCCAATGCTTTGGGCTTTGTGGCATCGCAACTTCAGTGAGCCTAAATGCCGGAAGCAAGGATATGCAGAATGCCCCTCTTCATCTCCAGCAGCCAGGCAAATCAGCTGAATTGAGCCTTCAGAGCCCTGACAGCCCTGCCCCTTCACCAAACAAGACAGCCCACGTGTGGCGTTGCCACCTTGCGAAGGCGAAGTGCTGCAACAAGAATGGCTGACAAGCGACTCTAGCGTTTTCCGCAACATCAAAAAAAACACCCATGTGCCAGCTTCACACATGTCGCCGAGGTGCACATGCAATGCAGATCACAAATCCGCCCCGGACCTTGCGAACCGGCCGCCCAGCAGGTGTAGGCGAACCCGGAGTTGGCATTGGGAAAGGCCCTGGCGCAGTACGACAGATCTTGGCTGATTGAGTGGACATGGGTGTATGCCTGGAACGTTGATGCCGGCGCCGGCGCAGTGTGCAGGGTACCTCTCTGAAAGTGCACCAGCCAGCGAGTACCAGACACCCTAAACCCTTTACCCTAAACCCTAAACTGCTCATGTCTGCACGGGCACGGGGCTCTTCCAGCGAATGGGGCCTGGGCCAAGGCTTTGGCTGCAGAGCTGCCAGTCTCCACTTCTACTGACGCTGTCGCCTGCGGCCGCCGGTGGCCTTCGGCCTAAGTCTGATCAGTCTATAGAGAGGAAATCGGGGAGATCCATCTACGAGTGCTGTCGAACCTTGGCACACGAGAGCGTCCCCGAGGGCTGAGCAATTGGAGAGGGCTGTCGGCCCGGACCTCGAGAAGGCCCGTTTCCGAAGCTCTGACTGGGTCCATAGGGTTGAGGGCCTGTAGATGTGCTTCATCATGTCCACTGGTGTCTGTGCTGGGTCGCAGGTCTCTTATGGTTTTGCTGCGGGGCAGCGGTTTAGGGTTTATAGGCACACTCTTCTGCAAGGGCAAAGCGGGGCGCGGGGGGGGGGGGGGGGGATCGTTCCAATCTGTCCACTCTGTGTGCATCGCATCATGCAATCTGATTACATCTGAGCGCATGGCATGGCGCTACAGCCTCGTGTGCGAAGCATAATCGCACGCCAACCAATGTATCCAATGCACAGTGCAAGAATGCTGATTTTCTGGGACCTGATCTGCATCATAGGCCCTTTCAGCACCCTAGACTTTAAGGAGCATCCATAACCGAGAATCCTCAAAAGGGCCCACAACATAGATCAAATCCAGTGTGTTATCGAGCCGGCTGCCCGCATCTCATAGTGTGCCACCTGGCTGCGTGGCACTGAAGACTTTACATGCGCATGTAGTATGACTTCCGGAAAATGAGCCATGACAATAAACAACAAAACAAAAGTGGATCAAAGTGGGCAAAGACATGGCGCAGAGGTGCACAGCAACACACCCTGAACTTCCCCAACCCGAAACTCGAACCCCAAATGCCCGACATACTTGAGCAGGCAGGGCCCACCATCCCTTAAAACTCTCTAGGCCCTTGGCCCGAAGCCCCTACCTGGATGGGCTATTATACCCTATAATCCCTTAAAAGGCCCTTTACATGGGGATTCTAAGGCCTAATAGCCCATGCTGGTAAGCCCTAAACCCTAAACCCTAAACCCTAAACCTTAAACCCTAAACCCTGTAAAGGTAAGCCCTCACTGAGTTTCTGGCATGTGCTCGGCAGCCGCCAGGGTGAATCCCGAGCTCGGGTCGAGACAGACTCTTGGGCATGCCTCTCCAGAACAATGCTCTTGGCAGTCTGCGCGCCCCCCGCATATTTTTGAGCTTGCCCTAAACCCTAAACCCTAAACCCTACACGCTAAACCGCAGGGCCCTTCGGGATGCTCACGAGGCCCAGGGCAGGATACATAGAAGCTGCAGCACTGGTTGGTGCCTGCATGTGGAGCCACTGCCGCTGACACCTTGGGGTTTTAGGGTTTAGGGTTAGGGTGTAGGGTTTAGGGTTTAGGGTGAAGGGTTTAGGGTTTCGGGCAATGGCACATGAAGTCCCTTTTAGGGGGGGCAGCATAGGTTCCCCTCATCCTAAACGTCCTTGTAGGCCTCTTATGAACCAAAAAAGGGGCCGCCCTTGTCATTCCTAGGTTACCCTTGGGTCTAAAAACACTGCACTGTGCAACCTTAGGAGCTTTCCCTGAAGTTAGCTGAGAGTTGATCCAAATTCTGGATCCCTCCTGGGGTTTCTGCCACTTGTCTGGTAGGCTCATGGTAACTCCCTGGATGGGCTGTTATACCCTATAATCCCTTAAAAAAGGCCCTTTATAGGGTTCATTATGGGGATTTTAAGGCCTAACAGCCCATCCTGGTCAGGGTACTGAAGGGCACACGACTCATTGTAGTCTAGAGGGTTTATAGGGTTTAGGGCTTAGGGTACTTTAAGAAGGGGCCCTGAGTCAGATCAACCCGCCCCCCCTGGGAACCTGACCGGATATGTCTGAGACGGGACTGGCCTGGGCTGCGCGATGTTTTTAGGGTTTAGGGTTAGGGTTTAGGGTTGAGGGTTGAGGGTTTAGGGTTTAGGGTTTGATCGGGTTTAGGGTTTAGCGCTAGCGCATGTAATCAAGTGCTCATTCCCTTCTTGGCTATAGGAGCTGTTGCCAAAGGAGTCGACTTTAGGGTCTCCAAAGGACGCACTTCAATCCGTCCATCCGCTTTCAGGCTTATAGGGCTCAAGGTTTCACCATGAAACCAGGCATTAGGAGACCGTGCTCTGTGCATCCTGTCCTGCAAATCCTGAACGCTCGCCCCATGACCCCCTCAAAGACCGTTGTCTCCTGTCGTTTATGATATAGAACAGACGACAGTTTAGCATACTTGTTCGAGGTGTATTCCTGATGTTGGGCAAGGAGCGTGCTATTGAAGGAATGCTCACATTTCGGCCGCGGGACGAGGGCAAGTCCGGCAGGGGCTCCAGGCAAGGCGGTTTGCCCGCCTCGTGCTGAGATGTCTGGACCAAGCTTTGAGGGTCTTATTCAGAAAGTCCCGAGATTACAGGAAAAAAAGCCCTTGTTTGTCCCCAACCCACCCGACTACTTTCCAATCAGTGCCCAGCCATAGAACAAGTCGGGGCTTGAAGACACCAACATGGGCAGCCCAAACAAGTAGGGTTTAGGGTCCAGAGGGGTTTAGGGTTCATTAGGGGTTTAGGGTTTAGGGAGGAGCAAGTTTGGGAGGAAGCTCCCGAGACTTCAAAAATAGGACCGACGCCCCAGCCTAACGCCTATACCTGAAGCACCACAGCTCGAAGTTCCAAAACGCAGAGTCGAAAGCAAACAGTAGACCACCTAGCCCTACAGCCTGAACCCCGCGTGAAAGCCCTAGTGCCAACAAACCCTAAATGTTCAATGCTGGCTTCGGGAATCGAGGGCCTGCTTCGGCTTCTGGAAATGGGCTTCCAGCCAATGATGCTGCAGCACCTGCCCGGGTCCCTTGCGGGAACTCCCCACGCATGGAGGCCTGCATCTAAAGAAGGGAAAGGGCAGCAATGACTGCGCTGGACAGACACACTCTTTCCCCTCCCCTCCCCTCCCCCCCCACACAACCCAACTCAGGCGCCTTAGCCGCGCCATCCCGTTGTCCGGGATAGCGCTGCAGCATGGCATGAACCAGGTGGCACGCCTGCGTGGCAGGGAGAGTGGTTCATGATCCGCTCAGCTTCTCTTCGCACAACCGCGCCTGGCTGGGAAACCACGGCGGAAATCCGTAGTCCACCTTCTGAGGGTTGCCAAAGATGAGGGATACCCTATCTGGGGTTTCTGATCTCAAGGATGAGTCTCTGTCTATCTCTTTTTTTGCATATATTATACATATGTATATATGTGTGTAGTGCTAGCTAGGTGTTCAGGGAAACACACTTTTCAAGACCATGCAAGCAGGCATGCTGAACATGACTGTCTTTGTAGCCCAGCAACCAAACACCATAATCAGGGTACCCTTTCTGGGGTTGGTAACGTTGTAAGGGAACCTAGAACCGAAAACGGCGCAAAGGGTTACCGCTGGGCTACCAAGCTATTATTCTCATTATTACTGGAACCCTAAACCCTAAACCCTAACCCCATAAACCCTATCCCCAAAACCCTAAACCCTAAACCCTAAACCCAAATGCCAAACCCTCCAGCCTTGTGGACCCTGAGCTGGAATGCCTCGCTGGTCGTGGTGTTGCGCCCGCCTCAGCGTTGCTCAGAGCCACGGCGTCAAGTTATTTCACGCCACTGCTCGCCTTCAAACCCAAAACGATATAAACCGTAAACCTCATAAACCCTATAAGCCTTAAGCCCTCTAAACCCTATACCCTGAACCCTGAACCCTAAACATTGTAAACCCTAAACCCTATAAACCCTCAGCCCTGAACCCTAAACGTGAGTTCGGACAAGCTGCTCTGGCTGACGAAGGGCGTCACGCCGGTAAGGAACTGGCGCAAAAGCGATATGTGGCACGGTAAACATGAGCATGGTTTTTTAACACGCGGATCTGGGCAATTACAGAGTTTGGGAATTCGAGGGTCTTGTTACAAGCTTTTTTCGTGACTTTGGATTGCAGTTTGTGAGGTACCGGGTAAGGCATGCGGTTCAAGGCGCAAGCCCTTCGATGCCTGTAGCCTTGGTGGCGAGAAGTACAGCCAGACTGCACCGCGCAACTTGGTACAGTAGGGGTACCTTATTGGGGTCCTTATGATACGGGAATCCTACCATTTGGGGATCTTTGCTACCGGGGTCCCCTATCTTCGTCAAAACGCCCACTTTGAGTCGCCAAAAGGCTTCACACAGGGTCCAGGGGCCCGAGGGTGGACTTGGAGTTCGACTCCCTGGTCCCAACCTCGGTGCTCAACCCCCCCCCCCCCCCTTTCCCCTCGGCCAGAATTGTCATTTCTTAGTTGTGGCATTGTATAGGGTCTGCGCCAATGTCGCCCCAAATTTTGGCTGCTGAACTGCGACGTGCGTGTTGACGGAACATCGGTTCCTGCTTGCGTTCCCAGGTGCTGCAGAGCAAGCGCGGCAGGCTCTCCCAAGCTTGCCGCCTAACTTTGCCCATGCCACCATAATATCCCTAAACCCTAAACCCTAAACCCTAAACCCTGAACCCTAAACCCTAAACCCTGAACCCTAAACCCCAAAGCCCTGAACCCTAAGCCGGTGAGAGCCCGCGCCTCGTAGAGCGTGATCCCCAGGCTCCAAACGTCCGCTGCAGCGCCATGCCCTTCGCCAAAGATGACCTTTCGGGGCTTTTGGGGGGGCTTCAGGGTTTTAGGGATGTGTTTCTGGAGAGAATTGCTTGAGCATGGCTATTCCGAATATGAACTTTGAGAATTTTGGCAATTTTGGGGCAACTGTTCCTTGCGAATGTTGGTACATGTTCCACCAGATGTGGTACCAGTCACCCTCAGAGACGTTCCAACATGGCCTCTCTCATTGCTGAGGTTACTCGAAGCAAGGTGCAACTCAAGCAGCATTACTCTACCAACACTTTGATAGATTATTGGACTTTTCTACTCCCATATTTTGTTAGACCCTGCTAGTCACTAATACTGATATAAGAACAAAAGATTATGTACCATAAGGCTTATAGTACATAATCTTTTGTTGTTATATTAGAATTAGTGTTCCCCTTGTCTGGGCGCCTCGGGAGCCATGTAGTCGAAGGTACCGCAGAAGGTCCTACCAGAAGGCTGACGGCGATGTACTCCCCATGGCATGCTCTTTGGCCATTTAGAGTTTAGAGTTTAGGGTTTAGGGCTAGGGTTTAGGGTTTAGGGTTTAGGGTTTGGGGTTTAGGGCTTAGGGCTTAGGGTTTAGGGTTTAGGGTCTAGGGTTTGCAAGATGACACAGCCTAACAAGTCTTTCATGCAGCCATCTGAGGTGGAGCCTTCGCGGACCGTCGTGCAGCTCTGCACACCACCCGAAGTCGCAGATCTGGCAGAGCACACAGAGGCAGCGAGAATAACTTGGGGTTTCCGAAATATAAAAAAAAAGTACCCTTTTTGGGGGTCCCTTTCAGGGGATTCTATAATGGAATTCTATTCGGTATAAAAGGGGACCACTGTCTGAGGAAACGCCCACTTCTGCTGAATAAGTCTGAGCCTTTGGGCAGTGCCCGACAATCAAGATGTTGTCGGGCTTCAGATCTCGGTGCACACAACCTTGGCAATGCTCAGCATCACAAGCAAAACTGCACTCTGTCGCGGCTACGTATCCTTAAGACTGCAGCCGTTCTGGTGGAGGTAGGCGACGCCGTCGACGACCTGGCCAAGAGACCCAGGATGGATGGCTGCAATACCATTAGCACAGAGTCCGTAAATGTCAATTGACGTCTCCTAACTCAACTCCAGACCGTGAGCCCAATCCAAGCGTTAAAGACGGTATAGGAGCTTGCACGCTCCTTTCAACTTGAGCCTCTGAAATATACATGGTATGCGCACCCGACCTCGCCACCAGAAAATCCCTGACACATCCCCTGCCACACCAGACGACACCCTTGACCCGTCTTTGCGGTGTTGGGCTGGAGGTAGAAAGCACGCGTGAACAAAACCCGCCCGCGTAACCACATCAGCGCCACTCCCACCATCGTCATCTCCGCCACGACAATCCGAAGCTGTCCGAAACCACCGCCACCACTACAGCCGTCACCAATACAGCACCGCCAACATAACCCAGACCCCCGCACCCACCCCTGGCTCAAAATGATGATTGTGCCGGCAAGGATGCTGATGACTCTCCTGACATGTGACCTTGAGAATGTTGATTCTTTGTCATGGTTCGATGAGGATGATGATGAGGATGAGCATGATGAGGAGGATGATGATGGCGGCGATGATCATGAAGGCGCATGAAGGGCGGCAGGGAAATCTGCTCTTCTTGTTTGTAAGGGGGGGGGGGGGGGGGGGGGGGGGGGGGGGGGGGCGCGGGCGTTTAAGTGGTGGAGGTTGGTGGTCATGATCATTGTTTGCATCTTCAGGCCTTGCGGAATCATTACCACTGTCGCGTCGTCGACATTGTCGTCATGAGCACATTCTGAGGCAACACCACATTTGCGTCGTGATGTGTGCATGCTGATGATGACGCAGGCAATGGTGCACAAAATAGCATGATGCACACATCGCTCTTGATTACGGATGATGATGGCGATGACGATGATGATAATGACGATGGTGATGGTGATGGTGATGGTGGTGGTGGTGATGGTGATGGTGATGGTGATGATGCTGATGATGCTGATGATGATGATGATGATGATGATGTTGCCCCACGCTGCATCTGATGATCATATCAATAGCTCACAGCTTTCCAAACATTATCCAGCTCTACCTGCTAAAGCAAGTAAAGCAAGAAATTTAACAAGCCTGTAGCTCCTCTAAACCCGAAACCCTGATCCCGAAACCCTAAACCCGAAGTAGGCTTTCTGACAACTCCCCGCCCCCCCCCCCCCCACCCCCAGCCTGGCCGAACAGCCAACCAGCTTGATGTTCTCGAAGCCGTCTGTAAGGGTGTCTGCTCAGCAGGTTCATCAAGCGATTCGCAAGCTCCAGGACCATATACCAGTGAGTGTCGTCCTGGCAGATCATACAACGATTTCACACTCCATCGGGAGCAGTGCGTGCATGCGTGCACGTGAGCGTTTGATGTTGTTCTTCTTTGTCTTTATTCCGCTAGTTATGTATCTTGCTTACTCACCACTTCTCTTGCCATGAGTCAAAACTTAGTCTCTTGATGTCTCGACTCTGCTCCTTCTTTCGTATTTGCAGCCTGTTCAAAAGCAGAAATGCTGATTCACGATCTTTGGAGCCAGCATGCAAGCCGAGGTGCTGTAATTGCAGCCTGTGAACAGTCACAAGGGGGGTTTGCGATATTCGGGGTACCTTATTGGGGTCCTTATTGTTTTCGTAAACCCCCACATACAGAAATGTACCAGTACTTGTAAGCCGTGCAGATTTGTAAGCGAGTGCAGAGTTGTAAGCAGAGCCCTGGTGCAGGCAGGTGCAGGCATGCGGTTTAGGGTTTAGGGTTGAGGGTTTACTTCGATTTCTGAAACTGCTTATGTAGGCTTTCCTGAGACTAGTGGACACCCGCGCATAGGGCCGCTGCAGGACCATGCTTTGTAAAGCACAGCACCCCGTACAGATTTGCAAGCACGTGCAGAGTTGTAAGCAGGCATAGCAGGGCCCCGGTACAGGCATTGCTGGCGAAACGCTTCGAAGGAAAGGTGCAAACATGTTGTACTGCTGTACCGTTTCCTGCAGGCCATGTGCTGCGCATGAGCTGACGTCTGCTTGGCTAGTCTGGAGTTCCCGACTACTCTCTTTCAGGAGCATGTTCTACGGTGAGCTGTGTGGGTATTCCGCATTTCTAGGAGCATATGCTTATCTTCATCGGTGAGCTTGTCTTTATGCATTTTAGCACGAAAATCTGCATTGAGCTATTTGTCTTTATGCATGTTCGGAACATACTCTACCGTGAGTTACTTTGTGTTTATGCATTTTTGGAGCGGTACGGTGAGCTATTTTGTCTCTATGCTGTTTAGGACAAATCCAACTCTTCAAGTTGCTGTGTTCAGCAACTGTGAGCATGTGCGACATGCTGTAACCTACCTAAGGGCTCCTATGCAGTACCTTCTTGGGGTAGTATACTCGAATCCCCTAAACCCTAAACCCTAAATCCTGAACTAACCCACAAAAAAGGGAACTACATTGGAGCCATCAGGTACAGCTCTTTGATTCCCAAAGACCAGAAAAAGCGACATTCGACCTAAGAAGTGCAGGCTGCCATGGGTCCCTAAACCCTAAACCCTAAATTTAAACCCTAAACCCTAAACCCTAAACCCTGAACCCTAAACCCGTCCTCGAAGGTCTCGTGCAGGCGAAGGATGTTGGGATGGAGGAGCCTTCGCTGAACCTTCACCTCGCGCTCCATCTGCGGGACCATGTTGCGGATCTGAAGCGGATGCTTCTCCACGACCTGAACACAGGAAAACAGCCTAGCTAGGGTTTAGGGTTTAGGGTTTAGGGTTTAGGGTTTAGGGTTTAGGGTTTAGGGTTTAGGGTTTAGGGTTTAGGGTTTAGGGTTTAGGGTTTAGGGTTTAGGGTTTAGGGTTTAGGGTTTAGGGTTTAGGGCCCAAGTGCGATAGCATGGTGACATCTTCGTTGCTTGCACCGAGGGCGCCTTCATTGCGAGTTCGCGGCCCGTCCCGATGTCTTGCATTCGGCACACGCGGGCAACGGCACCTGCTTGCGCAGCATAAGAAGCCACCGTTTAGGATGCATGATTCATGGGCGTCATGGGGCACAATGCGGGCGAGTCGGCCTGAACCCAAGCTGTGGGTGTCAATGAGCCTGTACTTCTGCATGAGAGGCCCAGGCAAACGCTGAGGCATTGTTGTCAGGGTGTCCTTAGTCAAGTAACTAGCCACATTCATGGTCGATACAGTGATACAGATCATAAATCCCGACGTGACCTCGGGATGCAAGTTGCCACTGGGGCCCTTGCTGGCTGTCTGGGCGTGGCCATCTGTTGGCATCGATCGGAGTCGGGCAAACGAACTGGCGGAATATCCTTGACCAGATTCTCGGATTCTCATGATTCCCCAAAGCCAAATTTCGAAGTCGATGTCTTTGCTGAGATTGAGAGACCGACGCGCGCCACGTCTGCAGGTTCCGCGGGCCTCGCGAGTCCACATCTCCCTTGACTTTTGATTTGATTCGGGGTTGCTGTTGAGGAACACACCACTAACGTTCATGGCTGAGGATCTAGGGTTAAGGCTCAGGAAACCGCACTAGGCACCGTACATATATATATATATATATAGATATACATGCATCTATGTACCCCAGTTATTATTGTGACTTAAGTGACCCCGTTCGGCCCGTGTAGACTGGACCAAACAGTGCCCCTGGTAGCGGGGGGCGAGGGGGGGGGGGGCTCTCTCTACCAGAATAGTACGTTGGTGTCTATTCCACGTATTTCCTCATAGAGCTCCCCTAAACCCTACACCCTGAACCCTGAACCCTGAACCCTAAACCCTAAACCCTAAACCCTAAACTCTAAACCCTAAACCCTAAACGACCCTGGGCCCACCTGGGCTCTGACCTCTCTGATCGCTCCTCCGCAGAGAGCTCCGGCCTGAGAGCAGCCGGACAGCAGAGGATCCCAGGAGCTCCTACGTCTCCTCACAAGGCTGCGGCGGGCTGATCCCAGTGCCTGAGCCGTTAATGGGGTTCGGGTATGATCTTTAAATAAATAAACAAGTAAATACATATATGTATATATATATATACATATAGATAGACATCAAAGACGAGTAGGAAGTTTAGCTGACTCAGATGGCTTCAGTAGCTGAGCGATTGCCTGCGACATGCTTGCCTAATGCTCAGTGCAGAGCTTGCTGATGCGAGTGATGAGTTCTCCGTCTGCTTGAGAGCCACGGGCACCTGGTCAGGTGAGGGAGCAACGGAATTATGTCCAGGGCAAATGGCAGTGCTGGCATGCCGCCAATGCCTCCAGTTGAGAGCGTCGCATGCGCCTGGGCGGTCTGTGAACGGCTTGCATACACAGGTCGCATCTGATCAGACTCTTCACTTTGCAGCTTCTATGAAAGAACGGATCTGGCTTGACTTTAAAGAGGGTCCCACTCTGGACCCTCAAACCATCACAGGGTCCTGAAAAGCCCGGCCAACTCGACTTTTTTGAGGGGGCCCCTATGCATGCGCGTCCAACATCTAGAGGCCATGAGAAGGTAATGAGCTGAGCCAAGGCACTCTTCCAAAGAGAGAGGTGGTGGTTCACAGCCCTCAGTTTTGGCAGTTCAGGTTTCGGGTTTAATTAGGGTTTAGGGTTTAGGGTTTAATTAGGGTTTAGGGTTTAGGGTTTAGGGTTTAGGGTTTAGGGTTTAGGGTCTAGGGTTTAGGGTTTAGGGTGTAGGGTTCAAGCTCTGGACTGCCAACGCTACGACTGCCTGGGCGCCGGGCCACAGCTCTCAGGAAGAAGTGGCAGTTCATATCCACGAACGCCGCGATGCGCCCTAGGTAGCGTCATCCATGCGGGAGGCAAACGACAATATAGGAGAAGCCGATGGCTTGGGATGTTCCCTTATGCTAGCAGCTCCTCAATAGGGATTCTAGTACCCCCTAAACCTAAACCCTAAATCCTAAACCCTAAACCCTAAACCCTAAACCCTAACCCTAAACCCTAAACCCTGAGAATCCCAATTAGGGAGCTGTTAGAAAAAAGGGGCGGACATCGCAACCGATGGCCACGGAAAAGCGACCCGAGGCCGAAGCGCCAGATTTCCGGCTTCTCCATGATCTGCTTCCATAGTTGGTCCTCAAAAGTCGGTTTAGGGTTTAGGGTAGAGGGCTTAGGGCTTAGGGCTTAGGGTTTAGGGTTTCGGGTTTAGGGTCTTGGGTTTCGGGTTTGGGGTTTAGGGCTTGGGGTTTGGGGTTTAAAGTTTCCGAAAGTAGGGGTACCTTCTTGGGGTCCTGACTAGACGGGAGTCCTACTCTTTGGGGGGTCTATATTCGGGGTCCCCTAGTTTCGTAAACCCCCATACGGAAAAAACGTGGGCGCAAGATCTATATATAACCGTTGAACCCTCAACCTCCTGTAGGAATCCCCAACGAGGACTGAGAGCTTGAAGCCAAACTCCATCGCTGTTCACTGCCGCCACAGCACTGTAGGAGGGTCCGCAACTCCGAATACACCAAACAAGGCTTAGGGCTACAGGGCCTGAGACTCTCCTGCAGTCTTTGAAGTTGTTCCAAGTCCCTCCCTCCATGCAACACACGGAAGAGTAGAGAGTAGCGCCAAGCATGCGCATCATGAAGCCCTCAAGTGGCCTGACTGAGGGCCATGTCGGGCTGCACATCTCGGGGCCTCCGACATCTATTCTGGCAATTTAGGTGCTGCTCTCAATCTAGAGGAATCTTGCTCCCCACCTTGCATGTCTTGTTGAGCACCACTAGAGCCCTCTGTGCAACGCATCATGACCTGCAACCCTTTCAACCCTAAACCCACCATGGCCGCGGCCAGAACACGGCTTCGGCGACACGTTTACAACAGTCTTACAACGCCCGGCCAGCCACACAGACAAAAATGATGCACCCGTCGTGGCTGCCGACCCAGGGCCGCACAATTTTTAGACATCCGGCAACCCATAGCCCCAGCGCTGCTAGCCTTAACCCTCTCCATTGGGGCTGGAGGGGCTGGGCTTGAAAGAAGCGAGCCCCTAATGTATTTCATCACTGTTAAATAGAAGCTGAAACATCCGGACGCTAAGTTACGGGGAAATTGCAGCCATTGCCTCATACTACCTCCGATGGGATTTCAAGTTGGCCATCCTCAACAGATGTTAACAATTCTCACCGTACCCTTGTTGTCGGGAATCAGAATCATCACTCAACCAAGCCTAGTCGCTATAATAGCCTCCTATAGTCTGCCACGCCACAGAAGCCTCTGCGTCCTGGCAGCAAACATGCTGTTCAGCTGTCGGAGAGCGTCCTCCACAGCAATATTCGAGCGATGCACTGAAGCTCTGCTGTCGCTGCTCGTAGATTTCCACTGCGCAGGACTGCCCTGTCCTGGATCGCCTCGGCTTGCCTTTCGGTCTCACGCAGCTTGCCTGTCACCTCCTCCATCTGCGTGTGGATAACCGTCCTCCAGGGGCTATGACTGACAACGAATTGCTATGAAAATACTCTTCTTTGTAAGGGTAATATATAGGGAGTATTACTTTCATTTTATATATATATATATATATATACATGTTTTTTGTTTTGTTGGGGGGGGGCTCTCAAGCAAACAGTAGATGAATCCAAGCATGGTCACCTGCCCTTCCCCGGAGTTTTGTGGGCCTGTCGCTCATCGCTGTAGCGGGCTCTGCCGACACCATTGAGCGGCTCTACATGAAATGGAGAACTGCTGTTTGTCTCTGCTGCATCATAAGTGACACTTGAGATTGATTCACATCAATGTCAGGGATGGCATGCATGGAGAGGGAAGTCCGAAGCCTTCGCGCAGGCATGGAAAGGCAGCTTGATGCCGAGTAACTAGAGCGATGAAACACCATGCTCCAAACATCGTGACTTGCACATCGTAGAATGTTTCGTCGGAGCCAGATGGACCCGATGTGTCAGGAGACAGTGTGGAGACCGACAAAACTTGGTAGCATTGATGCGTGAACTGCTACTGACGCCCATGCCTCTACACAACCTTGAGGTGCGGGCAGGGCGGGGGTTCCTAGCCGAATGTTGGAATGCTTCTCTGGGCAGTCTTGCTGCTGCTCTTGTCGTCCAACATTGTTTAGTAGCCATGGCGGGAACGAGAGCGCTGCGGCGTCCAACCCTATAGAACGATGAGGAAGCACCACAACACTCTGAGCCTATCTAAAGACAAGGACAAGATTGACATGGACTGCGTGCCCGATCAGGAATCGTTCAAAGCCAGCACAACTGCCTCACTTTTGTCGTCTGTGTGGCCAGAAGCGGACACCAGACGCCACATGGCATGCACCCGTGGTTACAAGATGATACACGCCATGCTTCGCACAACGACACAAAAGATCACTAAAGCGAGCTGAATATAGTAGATCCGTCCGGCACCTGCTTTCGATGGCGATCAATTCCAGAGCACCGCACTTCTTCAGCAAAGGCCTTTTAATGAAATTGGAGCTGTGATGCCGGAAGTTCAGAAGCATCTAACGAACAACGTGCAGAGTATTCACCCCGCACATACACCGTCGCAGAGCACCGAGCCCAACTCGCAAGCCAAGCACCAATTCCATCAGTGCTGGTCACATGACCCTGGCTCCAGCTCTGTTCTGTACAGCCCTTCTCACCCTTCAAACCTCAACCCAAAACTCAAACCCCTCGTCAACTTTCAATCGACCGAGGCTGCGAAGATGGCCAGGAGGGCTGTCACCTTTGGCCGGGGGTCAGTTTCAAGTTGCTGCCACACACCTCTCCCAGTCCTTTTGCCTGTACATAACCCGCTCAGACTTCGTACGTAGTGATCTGCGTTTGGCTTGCATGCAAAAGGTATCGTTTTGTCACGCCATCACGTTCGAAGTCGCGACACTATACCTTGCCACGCGGGAAAGCCTGAAGTCAGGACACGTCGCGCGAAGTCGAGCCATATGCACCGTCGCAATACCGGAGTGCGCATGTGCTCTGCAACTTCTGAAACGAGGATTTCTATTGTCATGTGCAGACAGATATTAGGTCCGAAAACCATCAAAACTCTGCCAATTAAACACAACGTGCACGCGCTTTTCAGACACGAGACAGCGAAATTCACAATATCATATTGAAACAAAAGTTCGCGCGAGGCTCGCGCGAGCTTGCGTGAGACACGCGCGAGCACGGGGAAAGGAACTGACTGTTGGTTAGTCTAGCCGTGCACAGGTTGACATACTGAGGACCTAAAGCGACTCGTACTGCTTCAAGTGATCTGTTCAAGGTAAGTCCATGCTTCTTAGCAGGGCTCTTGGCATGGCTCGGTAGGAATGCTTCCCCGGCATGTGCATGTGCAGAGATACAACTTCAAGTGAGTTCAATGCCGGCCCATGCTTTACAGATATCGCTTGGAATGGATTCCCCCCCCCCCCCCCCCCCCAGTGTGCACGCACAAAGCTGCGATGGGCACGGCACGACTGAGTGGAACAAAAGGTGACAGCTGGGGTGACATTTAGCAAAGACATCACCTCCTATGTTGACACATGTTGAAAGGAATACTTCAGAAGATCGAGCTTGAATGATGAGGAATTTCCCCTCCCGCGGTACACGCAGACAGACAGAGACAGAGACAGAGAGTGAGTGAGTGAGTGAGTACATGAGAGTGAGTACGTGAGAGTGAGTACGTGAGAGTGAGATTTTGAGCATGAGTGTGAGTTCGTGAGAGTGAGAGACTTTTAATTTTAAAATATCTGCAGAGGATGCCATCCGGAGCCTAATCGCTGCATCAATGGCCTCCTGGTCCTCTTCGGTGGCCTCCAGCCATGGGAAGTCGACCGGGTCGACGCGGCACTACGATGCTCGCCATTGTCTTCAAGCATCCTTGAAGCTGCTAGGGTTTAGGGTTTAAGGGTTAAGGGTTAAGGGTTTAGGGTTTAGGGTTGAAGGTTGAGGGTGGAACATGCCCCTTGCCAAGACGAGCCAGAACTGACAAATGCGCAGGCTGACCATTCTGAAGCAAAAACAAAAAGAAAGGATTGCACCCTGCATCCGGGCACCCTACGCAAGCTTTTCGAAAATCGTCAAAAAATAGGGCCCGCACCCCTCCTCGGCTTGCTCTGGTGTCGTAAGCTCGCCGATCTCGGCCTTGTGGGGAAAATGTGGGCAGGAGGTATGGGGTGTCGGTCTGGCGGGTAGGATATAGGACATCTCAACGCATCTCAACCCCACAATCCTCTTCCCCTGAACGCGCGATCAGCTCCAATGCCCGCAGCCTTTCAAAACCCTGACCCCGCCGCAGCCGTCCCAATCCCAAAGCAGTCAGTGGCCCGAACTGTGTCTCAAGACTCGCCGAGAACCGCAGCGAACAAGCCACATGCTGGCCTTGCAGGAGCTGCGTCGAAGCACATGCCCAGTGCCTGCGGCTGCCTCGGCAATTCACAAGGCAAAGAATGGAAGAAGTTTTATATTGGTAGGATTATCGAGACCCTCGAACTATGTTGTGGCGCTCGCCCTAGCTTTCGTAGTCTGCACCCTCACGAGCAACACCGAGCTAGTCTGCCCCTCATGAGCCTGCTCTGGAGACATGGTGCCCATTGCCAAGAAGACACCCCCCCAGACAAGGAGGGAAAGACACGAGAAGTAGTGAGCAAGCGAACCTCCAATTTTTTCCCGGCGTCGCCTCCATCGTGTCGATCTTGGCCCAGTGGTTCAGGGCGGCTCAACTTTGGGATATCCTCGACAAAGGCTTCGGGTTTCGAAGGCTCAAGGGCTCACAGGCGCCACTGACTTGCTTTCTTGCAGCTACTCTAGCTGCTCTAGGAACCTGGATGGGCTATGATACCCTATAGGTGCCTTAAAAGGCCCTTTATTAAGGGTTCCTTATGGGGGGATTTTAGGGCCTCATAGCGCCCATCCTGGAAGGCTTCTGAGGCCCTGGCCCAACATCAACTCAGCAGCTTCTGGATCTTCAAAGCCTCGGAAAAGCATTTTGGGGTGGGACAGCAAAGTGCCCTAAAAAAAAAAAAAAACGCCAACCCAAACAGACAAGGGGAAACCGGGTTTAGGGTTTAGGGTTTAGGGTTTAGGCTTCGAAAGGTCTATACTGTGGATGGTGCACAAGCTGCAAGCACCTTGACAAACCTACAGTACTGCGAGGAAGCACTATCAAAGTGATTGTGGATGCCTCACCATGAATGCAGTGGCCTCGTTGCGCATGGTCGTGTTGGGAGAGCTGCTGCCCAGCAGCAACATCCTAAGCAGAAGCAAGCTGTGTGCGCAGACGCATGGGGAAACAGAGCACACGGCAGCTTTGCTGCTGTTGATGTCGGTGCTCAGCAAAGCTGCAATTCGTATCGGGAAGATTTCCAAACCTCTGCGTATCAAGCACTAGTCGTGACAGAACGCATTTGGGCCACCTCGATGGCGAGGCTATTGGAGGATTCTCAAATTGGGCCCCTTTTTTTGGAGAACCTTTTTCGAAAGCCTTTGGGAAGAGGTATCTCTAAGGCTCTAAGGGCGCCCGAATTTCGCTTTTCGCAGCGACAGCGTCTCAAGAAGGGCAGCTCAATCAGAGATGAATACCGACTGAAACCTCACGCACAGCCGGACATACGATGAAATGATCCATTTCGCCTTGGCGCTTCTGCACGTGATCCTTGACCTCCGGCCGCTCGAGGAGAAGACGAAGAAGATCCGGGGCTGCTTCCTGGGGAGACAAACCTAAACACATGCAACAAGTCAGCGGCCTTGAACACAAACTTTCAGGAGTTCGGGAAGCTGTGGGTGCGCACATGAGACCCTAAACCCTAAACCCTAAACCCTAAACCCCAAACCCTAAACCCTAAACCCTAAACCTCCAGCTCCCTCCAAGTCAACCGAGTGACCACCACGCGGGAGCAACAAGGGCACTGCCGGGTACTATGTTGAAAATACTAGCAACACTTCAGGAATCAATTCATACAATCATGTCATGTATAACGCAAGAATATACACATAATACATATTTATATGTCTACATAATATCTATATATATATATATATACAATGTAACAGCATGCTTAGGGCCCTGGAGATTCGGGGCTTGGGTCGGTTCACCATCAAAGCACCTCGGCCAATTTGCCCACCAGTCGCAGACCCGATCGCAGAAGCTGCGGAGCTGTGCCCAGGGACCTCATCTTCGACTCCAGCACAAAACCCATCCCGGCACCGTCAACGGAAAACACATCCCCCAATTCCAGGAGTGGCCAAGCCGACACGCCTCAGCCGCAGAACTACCGCTGCAAAATCCCTAAGCCTCCAAGCCTCAGATTCCAGGGGCTTCGACAAGCATTTCTTTCTTTCTGCCTCCCCTTTGGGAGGATTTTGGGAGTTTTGAGACATTTCACCAGGGCACGGAAGCATGGTCACGGCAAATGCCGCCCCCCGCTGCGCAGCCGGAGGGGTGCTTCCTGCAGGTGTTGGAAAGTGTTTGGCGGGTCCGGCCGGTGTTTAGGGTTCAGGGTTTCGGGTTTCATGATGCTTACCTTCTTTGGTACCCTCTTCATCTCTTACATTGTGGGCATCATGGATCTCTGACTGGCGACTGAAGCCAGCCCGCCCGGGTTCGACAGTGCCCTCGTGATGCAGACTTACGGTGCATGTTCGTGAGTGCAAAAAGGGCGGCGGATGATACCCAGATTCTACATCCGAAGCCTGGAGATTCCCAAAACCTCAGCAAAATGCCCTCATACTTGCGCCCCACCCCCCACCCCCGCAGAACACAAACTCTCTTCATGAAGCAGGCCTTGCTTTTGACAGCCGAAGAGCAGGGCTTCGTATGCAAAGAGCATGGCCTCCACAGCAAGTACTTCGAGGTTCGTGGTACTTTTTAAGCCAATGAAATTATAACTGTACTTACAACCCCCTTGTAAGCCCCTAAGGTGCCCAAATATGGTGGAAAATTGGGTTACAAGTACTGTTTCGGTTAAGAAGTACCATGAACCTCCATGTATTATTTGGATCACGGGGCTAGGTGGTAAGAGCTTCGGGGTTTGGAGACTAGGTTAAGGGTTCAGGGTTTGAGGTGACGGTAGTTCACAAATGTGGCGGCAGCGGTAGAATCGATCGGGTCTGTTGACCTCAACCAACTGTTCGGCAAACACAATCTCCACATCGGACTCATTCTCAAGGGTGTTTGTGGCTGCCCTATAGCCTCCAAGAAGTCTCGCTTGGGATCTCGCTCCTGGCAGGAGCTATTGCAATTCATTCCATGGATCGTCTCAAAATTATCATCATTTTCTGGAAAGCGTCTGGCGGAAGACCTGGCGACAATATTTGGCAGCTACGAAGAAGATCTCTTTGCATATGCAACAAAACATATGACACGGAAGCGACACTCGGGCTCGGCAGGATGGATGAGTAGCCTTTTGCAGACCCGGGCTTGCGTCTGCCACTGCACAACGAGGAACTCTCAAGCCTTTTTTTAAAGCCCCGGACGAGCCACCTTCTAGGACATTATCTTTGGGTTTGTAGGGTTCCCTTTCATCGTCTGACCATCTCCTTCCCACGGCTCGCTTCGCCCAGCAGCGCGTGGTGAGATCGGGGCAGGCGCGGCTGCGGCCCTGCCAGACGGAAGTGCCCACCTACTTCCGGTCACCTTCGATGGATTGCCACACAAGCAAGACGCAGCTATTGAGTCAACTGGCTAGACAAGGAGAGCAGGGATGTCAAACCGGATTGGGGTAACATTGCTTTTGGCACAGCGGGGGAACAGAACTTGGGTTAGACACATGTCAAACCGGATTGGGGTAAGAAGACCTTTGGTTGGGCATCCCCGAGACACATGTCAAACCCGATTGGGGCAACATTGCTTTTGGCACAGGGGGGAAACAGCACTTGGGTTAGACACATGTCAAACCGGATTGGCGTAAAAAGACCTGCGGTTGAGCATCCTCAAGACACATGTCAAACCGGATTGGGGTAACATTGATTTTGGCACTGCTCAATCTAGAATCCACAGGCCCCGCCGTGCCTTGGCGTGTGAAACACCGGATCTCCGGCGACGATGCAGCAAAGTTCGACGCACTGACGCGAAGATCCTGCAGACCGTAGGTTCTGATAGGCTCAGGATTATTGGAGCGTCAGGCGTTTACAAGTAGGGTTTTGGATTGGCTTTCCGAGGGATGGGCCAAACTTGCGGAATGGGATACGAAGTAGGATTCTGCTGAGCCTGGGTACGCGGGAGGTGAAGCGCAGCCGTGTTTGTAGTGAAGGGAGGTCTAGGATGTGTCTCCTGGGGGCTGAGCTATCAAGTTCTGAGAGAACACTTCATGTTTCTCGTTTGCAGTTGGATGCAGACATTTTTCCTGCACAGCAGGCATGTCTTCAGAACCCATGCCCTTATCAGACCCTATGGTACAAGCACAAAATGCCTACTCAGCACCGCTGCTGCAACAAAGCAAGAGAGCGTTGACCGCAACCGTAATGTTTTGAAGTACTTAAGCTTGAAGGCCAAACCCGAAACCCTAAACCCTGAACCCTAAAAACTCTAAACCCTAAACCCTACAGCCACCCCAAACACTTGCGGTTCCTCCAGAGCAGGTCCGGCCAAGGACTGAAGAGCTCCGAGCAACTCCTGAAGCTGCATCCGCGAGAATGGGCTCAGCTACACAGCCCCCGGCAAACAGTATGACGAGGAGCTGAGGCTTGTCACGAAGCTTTCCGAAGTGGATTGTATTTAGATGTTCTACATGAGTTGCCTAACTCCTGAAAAAGATTCCTGGGCTCGCCGTAAGACAGTATGTCCCTGAGTCAACTTCGGGCGGTCTCCGAAAGCCAGAAGCCCTCACTCACGTGCCTGAAGATGTGGTGTCGCACCGCCCAGTGCCTGCAGAAGATACTTCACATGGGAGAGGCCTCAGAGGATCCTCTGTGTCTCGGCACTATGATGCGCAAGGGGCCCGTTCTCCTCTTGATACTCCCTGTGCTGCCAGCGCCTTACAACCCAAAAGCCCTGACTGCCCCTGGCTTCTGAAACTCTTCAAGACAGACATGCTAATTCTTGCCCTGGGCAACAAGACAGCAATTTTAAACCCCAAACCTATCGGTGGAGGGTTTTTAGGGTTTAGGGTGCCTGGAAGACCGAGCCCAGGCAACGCGTTGCACGAGCCGCATTGGGCAGCACTCCTGCAAACTTGCCAGGGTTTCGCTCCTGGGGCATAGAGTCAGGGCTCTTAATATGTGATCCGTTGTTGGGTTCCGTTTTCAAGGGGCCATATCTATATATATATATGTGTGTGTATATATATATATCACCGCATGAGAACCACTACCCAAAAAATGGAACTGACTATCCAGAATCAGCAATAAGCAGACAGGATTGCTTAAGGGTCATGGCATGCTCTAGATCTCAACCTCACTCACAGAAGCTTCTCCAGGAACGATGACTGTGTCGCCATCCTCTGAGACACATTGAACGGAAAAGGTGTTCATGAATGAAGTTGCAAGGTGCGTATGAATCAGTGACACTGTGATGACAGGGTGCCATGCAGATAATACCTATAGAAGCCTTTTCAGTCCTTGCCCGTACACACGGTACACCCATGCCTAACCTCTGTAGACAGTCTGCAGACCATCCCCACTTGAAGGTTCATGGGTAGTTGGGGTTATATGTGCGCAAGTATATTGAGTATTCCAGACAGGATTTTCGTTGCCCGGCAGATTCCCCCTGCCATAGCTACTCAGACCCCAAAACCCTAAACCCTAAACCCTGGACCCTCTTCATGTCCTGTCAAGAGGGGCGCTAAGGCCTCCACAGCATTCGCTGCTACAGGAGCAAAGCCGGAACCCAGCGCCTCCCAGGGCAGCTCTCGATACCACTCTCGTGGAGAAGAGCATATAGGCACTGCAACGTATGATTTGCTTGGCCTGTGTAGCTCTGATCCATGGTCTTTGGGAGACAGGAGAATCCATTTCGCGTAGCTTGGGGAACAAAAAAGCGTTTCTGGGCTTTGGCGGAAACTCAGGTGCTTAAAAGGCTTAACATGCCCGGATTTGGGGGATGCGCTGTGCAGCAAAAGTGCTGTGAAGAGCAATGAGTTAACAATGAACCGCCACCACTGCACGAGAAATCCCGCGTTCATCTTCTCAATTTGGTTGTAAACACTTGCAAACTTAAACTCGACACAACCGAAGACCGAATACCAACCCGACAGCCCCAGCCAACATCCCGAGTCAACCGAAGCCCCCCCCGCCCCGCCATAAGTTACCCGAAACACTGAACCCGAAACCCTAAACCCTTTGGGGTTTATCGGGGTTTAGGGCTTAGGGAACCCTAGTATGAGCCTTTGCCACATCACCAAGAGCGGCGAGAGAGGCGTAGCATGCCTCGTGTCGTAACCCTATACCCTAAACCCTAAAGCCTAAACCCTACACCCTAACCCTTTGTGTCGGTTGCCTCAAAGAGTTGACGCATTCAAACCAATCCACTAGTGGTGTCGGCTCGCTGGTCTGAGTGTACTGTGCCCCCCCCCCCCCCCTCCCCCGGCCGGAAATGGCCAACGTCAAACGAAATCGCAAGAATCCAACACTCGTCAACCGCCCGAGCGACGCGAATACGTCCACTTCAGGCTACAAGTACATACGTCAAATCCCGGACGTGCAAAAGCTAGCTTGATGCAAGAAAAGATCTTCCTAACAGATGCAACTAGTCATCATCCCTTGCATGAGGAGAAGTGCCGGTGCTTTGCTCCGCCACTGCCACATGACAGTCTCTGCGGGGTATGGCATGCACAGGGCGCCCTACGCGCTCCCTACGTGCGATCTTAAGACCCACCCAGGATGGGCGATTATACCCTATATAATCCCTTAAAAGGCCCTGTTATAGGGTTCATTATGGGGATTTTTCAGGCCCAATAGCCCATCCTGGACCACCAAACACATCTGAAATCCGGGCCTCCGGAACTTCTGGTTTGCGGATGGCCGCCAGCAGGACCGGCAACAGCTGTGTGCCCTGGCTCTTGTTTGCTCACCACTCAGCCACCAAGCAAGTTCGTCCGCTCAAGCTGCAAGACGCGTAGGTGTGCAGACGTGCCTTCACATCTGAAGTACTTGTAGCACGCGCGAAAATTGCAGATAAGATCCCGTAGCTGTCGGTCAGACATGTCGAATGCAATGTAAAAGCTTCCCGAAAGCCAGCCCGAACATGCAGACCATACCAATAAAACCAAACAAACAAACAAGTAGATAAATAAATAAATACAAAAATGAAAATAATCTAAAGATATACATGTATATATATATATATATGTCTGTATGTATGTATACAGATGTAGATATAAATCCTCGCACCGTTCAGTCATGTAAAGAAGGATCGCCAAGGTGACGGTGCCTCGAAGTTCTCAGCCAGGGCAGCTGCCAAGTGGCCGACGGCACGTAGCGCCTCCTTCGGCCCCATGCAGCTGTCAAAAATAAACAAGGCTCGGGTTCAAAGCTCATGTAGTCATGTAGTGGAGATTTGGAGTTTAAGATTTACATAAGTAAAGTGCGAACACAACATAATCAGTGCAACTGAGGGAGGCTAAAAGTCAGAAATGAGAGCACACGGAGCCTCCCGGAGGCCACAAGGCTCTTGGCGGCCCAATATATGGGCATTTCCAAACACAGGGGGGGTCCCCTTGAATCCCCTGGAAGTGAGCCCCACAAGGGTACCCCGACTTTCGTAAACCCCCATATTGCCTGCACCTGGTCACCTGATCCGGAACAGTAATGGCGGTGTAGCGCGATTCTGTTGGAGTTTGTGTTTCTTACGGGGGCGGGAAGAGGGTTTAGGCGGGGTACTATTATGGTGGATATTACTGTTCACATTATTAGTGCTGTTTTTGATATGATTCTGTAGGCAAGTTGCCCGAGGAAACAAGGCAAGAGTACGAAATGCTGCATGTACGAAATGCTGCATGTGCCGCTGAACCAGCACACTCTAATTGCAGCACCCTGACCCCAAAAAGCACAAGCTAAGAACGCGGAAAATATTAAATGCATCAGGAACCAGTCAAAAGGTTTTGATGGAAAAAACGTAACAAATCCTACTCCCGGTCTTGCTGGCTGTTTCTGGCCCACTCTTATCCGTAACAAATCGTACTCCCGGATCTTGGTGGCTCTTTCTGGCCCACTCTTATCCGTAACAAGTCGTTTTCCAGGGTCTTGGTGGCTCTTTCTGGCCCACTCTTGTCCGTAACAAAGCGTACTCCCGGGTCTTGGTGGCTTTTTCTGGCCAACTCTTAGCCGTAACAAATCGTACTCCCCGGTCTTGGTGGCTTTTTCTGGCCCACTCTTATCCGTAACAAATCGTACTCCCGGCCCACTCTTATCCGTACGATTTACAAGTCGTACTCCCGGGTCTTGGTGGCTCTTTCTTTCCCACGCTTATCCGTAACAAATCGTACTCCCGGGTCTTGGTGGCTCTTTCTGGCCCACTCTTATCCGTAACAAATCGTACTCCCGGGTCTTGGTGGCTCTTTCTGGCCCACCCTTATCCGAACAAATCGTACTCCCGGGTCTTGGTGGCTCTTTCTGGCCCACTCTTATCCGTAACAAATCGTACTCCCGGGTCTTGGTGGCTCTTTCTGGCACACCCTTATCCGAAACAAATCGTACTGTCTTGGTGGCTCTTTCTGGCCTACTCTTATCATCCATAATCAGTCGTACTCCCGGGTCTTGGTGGCTCTTTCTTCCCGAGAGCAGGTCGAGCGAAGGTACAGAGAATTGTGGCTCTGCCAGCAGATCCATGCGAAGCAAGGGAAGAGAAAAACTTGTTATGGAACGCACCAGGTGCGACGGAACGACGGAAGCTGCGACGTCCTCCTGCCATAAACCCATCCTTGTAAATGAACTCGTCATCTAAACGCTGGAACCCTAACTTTTGGACCCTAAAGCTGCTCAGAAGCTTAGTAAAAAAATCACCGACTCCCACCCCAAGACATCCAGCGTATCTCCGTGTTTGCGCACGGCCATTCACCACACTGTGCGCGTGAAAAGGGAAGCGTGCCAGATACTAAGGTTGTCTGCGAAGCTATGCCTGACAAAAGATTCTCTGCATTCGTTAAGAAGCGTTTGCATGCTCAGCGACTCAATCGCGAGGGTAACTTGAACCCACAACTCACAGCCTGTGAAGATAATACGGCCATTCTGAAGCATCTTGTCAGGTCTCGGAGGAAAGACCTAGTTGCTGAGTAATTGCCCTGGGCCAAAAAAGTTGGCGGCAACCTTTCAATTATCGTATGGGATTATATATACATACCCCAAAAGGTAAAAGGTTACCTACTCAGCTACTAAGAATATTGGCTGCATTGGCTGCATTCCTCCTCGCCGGCTGCGCCATGTCGGGCAAGAAGCGCAGCAACTGCTGCGGCACGGCCCTGGACCTCGGCTTCGGCATGCGGCTGGTCCTCTTGGGAGGTGCGGTACGGAGCTGCCAGAAGAGCTTGGGTTTAGGGTTTAGGGTTTAGGGTTTAGGATTTAGGGTTTAGGGTTTAGGGTTTAGGGGTTAGGGGTTAGGGTCACTGACCCCAGAAACGTTGCTGTGCTGGCCGCCACGTCGCTCGTGGACCCAGGCGAACAATGAGCACTCGCAGGCAGCAAAACAAGCCTCGGTGCAAAAGCCCGAAACCATCTCCTTTTCCTGCACCACACAAGGCTGAATGTTTTGGGTTTAGGGTTTAGGGTTTAGGGTTTAGGTCTCTTTCCCGAGGCCTGTGCTGCTCACTGCAGCCCCACCTGCAGGATGAACCTCTGCCTGCCAGGAAAAAAGGGCCATTTCGCTGTGCTCCCGTCGCTTCGGTTGATCCTGCCTCTGGGGTTGTTCCGACTGCTCCCAAATGTGGTGCCGGTGACTCTGTTGTTGTGTTTTCTTCAGTGCGAGAGCTTCTGTGTAAAAGCAATTACGAAATTGAGGACAAACCTGTGCAAAAGTACCTGGAATTCCTAAACTTTGTCATGCACCGGCAACCATGACACGCACAGGCAGCACTTTTCCGACTCCGTCGCAAGATGCAGCATGTTGCCTTATTGCGCCAATTTCCTGAGGAATAAATCAACTTCTGCACACACGTCACACCACAAAACTACAGGACCGGGGACGCCAATGTCAATTGGTCCGTCTGCCTGCCGCAACAAGTCGTCCAGCAGCAGCTCCATCTGTGGAAGGCAATCCTGCGAGCCGGTAGCCTATGATATTGTCAATGCGTGTATGCAAATATGTATATATGTACACACACGTATGCACATACTGTTACTACGCATGTTCTATTCATATTCATATTATTATTATATTATACTATATTATAAACGTCTGCAAGTTGTGGCAACCTTGCCACGACCGATGAGGGTCGAGAAGCACTCATTGGTGCAATTCTTTGGGGGTTCCGGGCGCTGAGCACGGGAAGCAAAAGCCCGACTGTCACCCTAAACAACCCTAAACCCTATACCCTTTTCCCTAAATCGACCCCGAACCCTAAGCCCTTAAGCGTTTTCGTCCCTCGAAACCCCTAAGCCCATGAAGGCCCCCCAAAGCGCCGAGCACTCCTCAGAGGCTCGGCCCAGCAGCTCAGTTAAGCAGCCTCTGATTGCACGGCTATGGCTTGAATTGGGCGATGTTTTTGACAAAAGTAGGGTTTAGAATTTAGGGTTTAGGATTTGGAATGTCCTTCTTGATAGCTGGCGTGAACTGGGGACCTGAAGTCTTTTGGGGGTCTACTGGACGCGAGAGCTGAAGGGGGTCCCAGACCTTAAGTTTGAACGCTGTCTGGCTTAGCGTTCCGCATACGCTTGTTCACGGGTGGGTTCATCCCTGAACAGACAAAGCCCCGACGTCTTTTCAGAAGCCGATCGGTCAAGCTGCCACCGTTTCACCTGCCACTCGGCAGTTTCACATGCCAAACTCCGTCAAAACCCAAACTCAAACCGGCTACAAGTTGACGGTCTACCGCCTATCCTGCCTCTGCCCCAATTTCCAAAGCAAAACATCTCAACAAAAATGTATAAAAAACATATATAATTATGTACATCTATATATATATATATATAAATATAAAAATACATATATATATATATACATACTTACATATGTATGTACATATATACATACATGTATTGCACGCTCCCAAGTATGAAGGCTCAATCCTCAAGTCCCCTGAGAGCCGAGGAGCTCAGCAGCGCATGCTGCGTCCGACTTTCTGGGCGCGCCGCCCGCGCCCCCGCAAGCAAGGCCTCCTAGGTTTGGGAGTTTTTGGGCTTTCAGGGCTTTAGGGTTTGGGGTTTTAGGGTTTTACCGCTAATAGGGTGTTAGGGACAATTTTAGGGCTCATAGGGTTTAGGGTTATATATAGGGGGATCAAGGATTTTCAGGTCCTCTACGGCTTCTGAATCAGGTCCTCTACGGCTTCCATGGGCTGTACGGGGCTTAGAGCTTCGATAGGCTTGTTGAATGAGGTTTACGATCTGTTTACGAGTGTTCCACTGTGTTGTATACTTGATGGCTACACATGGCCGGCAGTAGGGCTGATCGGCTTCAGAAAGCATCGGCCCCTGGACATGTCGAACCAAGAGACAAGCACCACGCCGAAGGGAGCCGGCTCAAGGACAGCAGCCTTCGAAAGCTGCAGACTTTAGGGTTTAGGGTTTAGGGCAGACTTCAAGCAGGTTCAGTGCTTACGTGGTCACAAGGATTTGGGATGGTTAGCATGATTTGGAGGTTTACGACAATTGACCCCCCCCCAAAAAAAAAACAAAAAACGAATAATCGGATTCCCCTATAATCAGGACCCGACAACGTACCACCTTTTATAGTAAACTCCTTTTCAGGACGGCTTAGAGAAAATTCCGCACTCAGGCAAGCGATCATTTTCCGGACCGGACCTGTTGGTCGACGAGGCCATCCAGGCAGTAGCCTATAGCAGATGTTCGGGCTTAGGGTTTAGGGTCTAGGGTTTAAGATTCAGGGTTTAGGGTTTAGGGATGAGTTGGGGTCTACATTAGGGGTCAATGATTTTCGTAAACCCCCACTTCTCTGCGACATGCGCACAACTTTCATGACTCTATGATACAGGACTTCACCGATGTTATAGCTGCTGCATTTGGCACCGTAGGCTGCACATTGGACTCCGACAAAATATAATATAATATAATACAATAGATAACAATAATAATCATTATCATAATCATAGTCATAGTCATAATCATCATAATAATAATCATAGTGATAATAAAAAATAAACAATAAACAATAAACAAAAAAATAATAAATAATAAATGATAAATAATAAATGATAAATAAATAATAAATAATAAATCATAAATGATAAATCATAAATAATAACTAATAAATAATAAATAATAAACAATAAATAATAAACAAATAATACATAATAAATAATAAATAATAAATAATAAATAATAAACAATAAATAATAAATAAATAATACATAATAAATAATAAATAATAAATAGTAAATGATAAATAAGAAATAATAACCAATAATAAATGAAAATAATAATAATAATAGTAATAATAATAATGATAATAATAATAATTATTATGTCTAGCCTTCAGAAACAATCGGTGTGGAAGCTTCCCAGAGACACGATGCCTTACAAAAAGCAAAGAACACCACAAAGGCACCTGCCCTGTGCTGTAATAATGATAGCAAGAATAACAAAAAACAAAACCAATAATAACAATAATAAGAAGAAGAATAATAATAGAGGCCACGGGGCAGAGCTCCTCCGCAAGGCCCGCCTCCGTTCGCAGCCGCTGCAGCGAAGTCTCGAACAGTGCCACCTGCCGGGCTATTTTCATGTTGAGCGGCTTTTGCGGCCGGTTCAGCTTTATAGGGCCTAGAGTTAGGGCATTCAGGGTGGCCTTGAGGTTGGTGGTTTGGGAGTTCGAGGCTGCGGGGTGCGGAGTTGCGGGTCGTGAAACTAGAGCTGTGTTTGTTCGAGTCTTGGAGCGTTTTGGAGAGATCGACCATCTTTGCACTGTTTGACGGGTGCCGTGGGGAGAGAGCAGTATAGGATTTTGCTCAGGCTTTCCCATGGGAACTGCGAAAAGGGACCCCAAAATCAACTGGTCGCGGCAGTGTTGCCACAATGTTTGAAAATGAGCACAGAAAGATCCAGAAAGTAAATTCTCCTGGCAATCGGGTTGGTAGGGGTGCCAGGGAAAGAGGCCTCCAGCTTAACCAAGAGGCCCTCGGCCTGAGAAACGCCAAGGCCGCCAAGGTCGTAAGATTTGGGGAAATTGAAGAGTTGTCCAATACAGTCAGCGCTCAGTCCCGGACGTCACGTACAACGTCCAAGCATAAGAGTAAATCCTTGAGTTTTTTGGGCCTCAAGCACGAGGGTTGGCATGAGCGATATGCCCCAAAGAAGCAAACTTTTCTCCATAGGCTCCATGGTCCATACATGCAGCCTTCATATTTGCAAAACGGATCCAGCGGGTAGCTGCTGTGAACAAATGTTCCTGGCTTTGCTAGTGGTGCTCGGCGATGGAGCTACCGAACAGAAAGTACCAAGGTCCTATCACCAAAGCCTAGACGTTGACATAATTTGCCTGACAAAGTAAAGTCGGACGGGTCGTACAAAAGACATGTTGTTTTCTTCCCACGCGAGAGTGGAAAGGCTTGCCTTCGTTTCTAAGCGAAACGCGACATTGATAGTTTCAGTGGGTTCAAAGTGGACCTGCAGCAGGTGAGGACCTCTGTCAAGGATTTTTGTGTGGAGTTTGAGGCATATACCGGCCTTTCCGCGACCGAAACGCAACAGGACACGCACTGGCGCTGATGACATGTGAAAGGACTTGCTGGGAATTCGCATCCCTTTCAACTAAGCCCAAGTCTTGGGCATGACTCGGTTCACTGCAAAAGAAAAGACGCTTCGCTTGCAAGCAAGCACTACCCTTCATGCAGCCGGCGCCTGAGCTTCATCGGGCACAGATCCTCTGCAAGAGCACTCATTTTCAAACTCCTATACACCCAAAGCTTCTAGGCAATTTACAGAGCAACAATGCCTCAAGCACATCAAGAGTTTAGGAAGGTTTCGCGCCGACGTCTACGCTGCCCTCTGGCCGCATTGCAGTCCTGAGGAGGCCCTGTCCGGTTTTTCTCGAACCCTCAACAAACCCTAAACCCTAAACCCCAAAGCCTAAACCCCAAACCCTAAACCCCAAACCCTAAACCGGGGTCCTGGGTTCTTGTCCAGAACTCGCCCCAGCCTGAGCCGGCGCGTGGGATTTGAGAATGGGCTTGCAATCGCTGTTGGTCTTTATTGCCCGAAGGGTCCATGTACCTCATTATCATACACTTGGGCCCTGAATCCCTAAATACGAGGTACTTTAAGGCCCAAGTATTCCCTATTTAGGTACATGGACCCGTAGGGTAATGGGGGGAAATTTTGCACACGCTGGTGCTTCGGCTTGGCCGTTGCATCTAAAAAAGCGCATATACTCAGAGCGAACTCCCGAATCAAACCCTCTCACCCTTTGAACACCCAAAGCCTAAACCCTAAACCGTCCTGAACCCTAAACCCTAAACCTCTCAGCCCCAAGACCAAGCAAGGGGCGTCCAGGCTGCGGCAGAAGCTTCCGGCAGGGACTGGCTTCTCAGCCCCTGGTGTGGCCGTGTGTCCATTTGTGTCACGTGTTAGCTCGGGACGTGTGCAACTATTTGGGTTGTTCCCCCTTATACTGACAGTCCTGAATAGGGATTATCATAAAGGGGTACTATAATCCCTACAAAGGACTGTTAGTATAAGGGGGAACATCCCAAGCACCTATGCTTGATCAACAAATGGAAGTCTGTGCCAACTTCCGGGCCGAAGCAACTGGACGGGTTGTCCTACTTCAATTTGTGTACAGCGTCCGAAGACGCCGAGGAAATTCCCTTTAGCCTGCACGTTGAAGCCTGAACTGTCTTGAACCCTTGCCCGCTGATCTCGACTTCCCAAAGCAATAGGTTTGAGCAGCTAAGCTGCCAGACTTCCTAAGCCCTAACCAACTCAAGACGCAGCCTTCTGCAGGAACCTTATCCCATCCAAGATCCTTACCTTTCCAGGCTGATGCTCACCACTCCCCCAACCCTCCCCCCTCCCCCCTAGTACCCAGAAGCCGAATCAAGGCCTCCATCAGCCTCGGCAGGGCAGAAGCCACCAAGGGCCGCAAGGCCTGTGTGGAATTGCGGAATTGCGGAATAGAGCTGCCGCTCCATCGGAGGCCGACCGAATTCACATGCATGGTGCCTGCCGCGATGCATGTTGGGTTGAACCTGCCTTCTATGATGGCCATGCTTCCCAGTGGGTTCCCAAACTCCACAGAAGGCCACCCATCCCAACATGAACGTCTCCGAAAACGAACCTGGAGCAAAGTTCTTCCCAAAAAAGGCCGCGTAAGAGAAATCAACTCAAGAGTCCGCGATCAGTTCTCGAACCGACATAAACATTCAACCTCTCTAAACCCTAAACCCAAAACCCTAAACCCTAAACCCCAAAAAATCTTGCAACCCACATGCCGGTGCCCACCTGGGCGCTCGGACCATCCTGCGCGGAATGGCAATCCCAAACCCCCTGACGCCTGGAGTAGCGGAAGCCCTTTTGACTTAGCAAGTAGGGCTACTAAGGTGGGTTATGGGGGTTTCTAGGGGATACTAAGTAGACTTGCTAAGTCAAAAGGGCTTCCAAGTAGCCCAAAGGCAGAGGAAAGGGCGTACCATCAGAGCCCTGGAGAAACAGGAAATTCCGAGTATTCTGGGGCTTGCGGCAAACTTGCTTGTGCCCTGCTCATCCTTCGCTTGAAGGCTCCCGCACACACATGCCCAAACCCCATGCAACGCATCGTCAAGAGCAAGAACAAACAACACCAAACACCTCAACCACTATGCCTATGCAGCGAGAACCCCCAAAGCAACATCTGAGCACCCTAAACCCTAAACCCTAAACCCTAAACCCTAAAGTTCCAAACCAACCCGGCCTGGAGTGCACCGAAAGCGAGCAAGGCTGACCGCCGTTGCCACTCGTCCTGGCAACGCTGGGCATATGGGCGGCAAGGGTTCCAACTCGGTGCAAGATGCCACGTAGTTGATCAACACGGAAGCCATATGGGAGTTGTCGAAAATAAGGGACCCCGAAATGTACCCCCAAATAGTAGCACTCTCTCATAAGAAGGACGTCGATAAGGTACCGAGATTATCGGAAAACCCAATCTAAACCTCAGGCTTGAACCTGAGCTCTAAACCCTGAACCCTGAACCCTAAACCCTAAACCCTAAGCCCTCAAAGCTGTCCTGGGAAGCCATGGCCGCCGAGGCAAAGGGCAGGGTGAGCCCGACACAGGCATCCCCCGTGACCTGTAACGCTGCTCAAGTGGTTTGGGGTTTAGGGTTTAGGGCTTGGGGTTTAGGATTAGGGTTTAGGGTTTACGGAAAGTCCGCTACAAGATGAGCTCCTTTTCCATCCAGGTTGAGTGCTTCTAATTCTGGGGCTGCAGGTGGAAGAATGCCGGCTGGGGGCTCATCCAGGCGACTCGGCTTCAGCGGCTTCTTGCCGGTCAATTCCCCAATTTCCGCGAAGCCGCTAGGCCCCTTAGCCTTCTTTCTATAACATCACCTCTGCAGGCCCCCTGAGTCCTCAAACCAACCACCCCAAACATCCCCTGAGCCCTCAGAACCCTGCATAGCTGCAAAGGTTTAGGGCTTAGGCTTTAGGGCTGAGGGTTTAGGGTTTAGGGCTAAGGGTCTATAGGGTTTAGGGCTAAGGGTTTAGGGTTTAAGGCTTTATAAGGTTTAGGGCTAAGGGTTTAGGGGGCTCAGGGGGTTTAGGGATGCTGGCAGCATGAAACAAACTCTGGGCCTTGGCCACCGTCATGACCGCGCCACAGGCCGCCTCCTGGACTGGCGAGGCATCATCGTCTGGATCCCAGGAACCTTGAGAGGAGGCTTATAAGGAGCGCATATATGTATATAATATCTTGATATATATTTCTATCTATAGATGAATAATTATATATATATTATATATGTACGCCTTGGGGCTTAGGGTTCAGGGTTTTCAAGGGAACCCCCCGCCCCCCCTCCTTGTTTAGGGGAGGGGATGCCCAAAAAAGAGGCTCTTCTACCGCAAGACCCATGATACAAAATCGATGCTTAGTGAGGCTTACTGTATGTAGGGCCAGTAAGGCTTGAGGAGGCTTGGGGCACCTCAGTGAGTCTGAGCGAAGGCGCCATTCTTTGATGGCCACTCAAATCCCTATTTGCGGGGGGCCGGGCCTTGGAGCACATTCGGGTTTCCGGACGCGGGGCTGCAGAGTGGTTGAATTCTGGCCTTCGCTAATGCGCAGGTGTGTGCTCTCAAGGTGCATAGCTGATCCCTTCATTGCTGGACTTGCTCAAAAAGGAACCGGAACCTACGATCCAATCTCAAAAGCCCTGAAATTCTGAGGCCGCGGGCTCTTTTGATAGCTGGGTGCCCTTGCCTGGAGAGCCTGAGGGTTCGTTTTTTTTTTTTTGAAAGCGAGTCGGACTCTTGCATATTGCCTCCATTCAGGGTTCCTTGTTCACGGCTTAAGCTTTGGAGAATGTTTGGATGCAAGTCCAGGGCCTTGCTGCTTCGGGTACAGTAGCCTCTCGGAAATAGTCGGATGCCCCAAAGATATCGGCCGCGGGTTTGGAGCCCTTTTTTTAAGGGTTTCCCATGTAAACCATGGCGCTGCGCCCTTTATGGCTGGTAGCATCTGAAGTTGTTCTCAACACTTTTTTCCAACAAGTACGAAGCAGCATTGCATCAGGACTGCATCAGGATTGCATCCGACAGCTACTTGAAGATCGAAGCCACCTTGTGAGGGAGCCGAATGATCGCCCGGAAGCTCAGGGAAGGACATACGGACGCTGAGAGCTTTTTTCCCCCAACCTCAGATCCCTTCTGCGCCTGGAGCAGGAGAGGCATCAGAGTGGGCAAAGCCTGCTGCACCAGACCTGCTGTATCAGACGCAGCTGAGGACAAACACAATTTGCTGGGAGGGGCTCCTGGGGGCTCCTGCTTGCGAGGGTGTGTCGGGCACTCCTCTCAGATCAGCATCCCCAGCCCTGCCGCAAAAAAGCGTCGAAGCTTGTCTCTACCCATCTCCACACGGCCACCTCCTTCTGCCAATTCAAGGCTGGGCACAAACCCAAAGCCCCGACCTCTGCACTGCCCACTTGGCTTGCCATCCAGCAAATACAACTCGTAGGCGGCCAGCGTCTCCTTGGCGAAAAGATGTGGGCATTTCTCAAAATAGGGGTACCGTTTGTGTACCCCAAATAGAATAGAAGCCCCTTTAAGGCTTCCCCAAAAAGGGTACCCCTGTTTTCATCAACCCCCATGTCACTGAGCTGCCATCAAAGAGGCTAAGAGATGAGTAGCCATCGACATAGGGGACCCCTAATCTGGACAATGGTAGGATTCCCTCACAAACAGGACCCCAATAACGCACCCAAATTCGGAGGCCCTCAGCTGAGCTAAGTCTCAAATTTGCTGTTAGTTAGTAGGGAACGAGGGAATGAGCTACCCTATATGCCCCTACATATACCCTTTAAGGGATCGTATAGGGTCATTCCCTCATTCCCTACTAACCAACAGTCAGAAATAAACCCTAAACCCTAAACCCTAAACCCTAAACCCTAAACCCTAAACCCCCCCAGCCAAGTGAAGTCACCAAACAGTCAGCCAAAGTGCCCAGAGCTCTATGGCCTGCACGCGCGAGGCCTCGCCATCTGCGTGGAGGGCGCCATGGCACAGCTCCACCATCCTCGGGTTGAGAACAGGGTTTAGGGTATAGGGTTTAGGGTTTAGGGTTTGGGGTTTGGGGTTTGGGGTTTGGGGTTTAGGGTTTAGGGTTTGGGGGGCCGGGGGGGCAGGTTTTAATTGCGCTGCGCAGTTGGTATGTCTGCTTGGAAGGTATTTGGCTTCCCCAACCCCCAAAAACCTACTAGTAGAACCCTAAAACGCTAAAACCAGAAACCCTAAAACCCAAAACCCAAAATCCCAAACCCTAAGCCCTAAACCCTAAATCCTAAACCCTAAACCCCAAACAAGCCAAAGGCCTGCTCAGCAAAGGTTCCGCTGCAGGTCGGGAGCCTGCAGGGCCTCGTAACACTCGCAGGCGCAGACGCCCAACAGACCTGGGGGGGGGGGTTTAGGGTTTAGGGTTTAGGGTTTAGGGTTTAGGGTTTAGGGTTTAGGGTTTAGGGTTTAGGGGGAATCGGGTAATTTGTATCCTCCATCTAGGTCATAGAGTTTCCTGGGGAAGAAGAACCACTACTAGGACTCCCGACGGACATGTATACAACCTTCTAGTCAGTCCAGGAATTCTGCCTGGCTGGAACGAGTTGTGTTGACAAGGCAGCTTGAGAGCTACCAGTACTTCGCAAACAGGCATGTTTACGTGCGACATTCTTACTCGGTGACGGTTCCACAGAGCCTGAAGCAGACACACCTTTCGGCCCTGCATGTGGCGAACGCGCCACCGTACTTGAAGTAACCCGTCCACTTGCCTCCACTCCCTGGCCACCAAGTAGCGCAGCTCTGCTTCACCAGTGCCAGCCACCAGGACGGCAGCCAAAACCTGCACAAATCGGCTTTCGAGAGGAAACCCTGCAGCACGTAACTAGGGCAGTGGGACAGTGAAGCTTAGGGGCTCCGTGGTAAGAGTCTTTTTGCAAAGAGACCAGCCCGCGGCTTTCTCGCGGAACTGCTTTGGGATCGGCGAGAAGTTGCATGTGACCACACCAAATGCCACCAAAGTCTTATGAATGCTTTGAAGGGTCGAAGACCCCTGAAGCCCTCGAAATCCTGCTGACGCCGAAGAAAAGCAAAACAGAACAATTATTTTACTTCGAATATCCCCACCCTCTCTTGGTAGAGATACTCTGGGGTTGGGCACTCCAGGGAGACTCTGGGGCTGGGCACTCCGGGGTTGGGCACCCCAGAGAGACTCTGGGGTTGGAGCACTCCATGGAGACTCTGGGGTTGGGCACTCCGGAGACACTCTGGGGTTGGGCACTCCAGGGAGACTCTGGGGTTGCGCACTCCAGGGAGACTCTGGGGTTGGGCACTCCAAGAACACTCTAGAGTGGGGCACTCCAGGGACATTTGGGGTTGGGCACTCCAGGGATGAGCGAGGAGTAGACTGGGCGAGGAGAAGAGTTCCGGGCGAGGAGAAGAGTTGAGTTAAAAATCTAACAACCCCACACCGAGGGTGGGGAACAAAAACAAACCCCTGTTCTGACCTAGATCAATCCATTACAACAACATTTTCCGATGACATGAGGTAATGCCATCTATGATCCTAAGGCCCCAAACTCCTACTAGTGTGTTCCCAGATTAAACATTCGCAACGGCGGAGGGCAGCCTGGCCCACCGAGTCCTTTGCTGCCCCGAGCATTGGGACAAGTGAGCACAGAGCCTCCAAGGGAAGCAGACCAGATGAGATGAAGCGGCTTCTGCTCGGTTGTTTGCATTCTTCTGGGAGTCTTCTGGGTGAAGGCATTGGAGTTTGAATGTGTTGAGTTCTAAAACGCCCACAAGGCGTCCCACAAGGCGTCATTCCATTCTGAAAAGATGAATCTGTGATGGAAGCGCACATCATGTGGCAAAATGGGTTCGCGTGTTCGGAGGCCGTTTCAGATTGCGGGCAAGGTCCGCCAGGCCCGCGAGCTTCACTGGGTGTCAGGTTGGGGCTTGCACTCCATGCCAGCACTTAAGCATGTGTGAACACCGGAATTTAATTATTCAACTCAAAGAAGCCCCACTGAGTCCATCATCAACGTCACCCCCGGCGATCTCCCGTCTACGGTGAGTACGCCGCCTCCGCTGCTGCATCACGCAGCGACACCGGGTGCATGGGCGAGAGGAAGCTCACGACTGCCGCGACTGCCTAAACAGCGAAGGGCTCACTGCAAACTTCGCAAGAAATGGGGTCTCAGGCATGTGCTTCTATATCAGATCAAGCCACTTTTTACTGCACAAGCCTGATCCACATGAACATTGATTCGCCAAGTAGCCTTAAACCCTCATTCCTAAACCCCCCCAAATACAGAGAACAGTCCACTGGGAGGCCGCAGCCTTGTGCAGGGCTCCGCCCAATGATATTGTTGTTCAGTGATGTTTCTTGGTCAAGCATTATGTTAATTGCAATTCTAATTTGATTTTGTTGTCACATGTGTACATATTGTTACTTTATATGAGACACATACTACACATATTTCACATTTTTCTATTCATTTACATTTTCCTCCGCCAGATTTACAACCCCACAACTCGTTTCAGTCACGCATGTTCATTGTCATATTTTGCTTCACATGAATTGTCATCAACCATATCATTTTAATCATTCGACTTACAGGTAGCTACAGGATGGGTTTTTGGGTGCTTGGGGTTTAGGATATAGGGCTCTTACTGGCTCCTGCGGGTATGGTGTTAGTGATATTGTAATGTTGTATGCTTATCTTTAAACTACTACTTTGTTGCATTCTCACCATATGGTGCTACATGATTGCATTAATAATCAGCACATTTATACATTGACACAGTATGACATTGTTATACTATTTTCTTACTAGCTTATTGCAGTACTAGATTGTATCACTTGATATGTTCCTATTTTATTGAATTACATATTTCTATATTAAGATATTGCTTTATCAATATGCAGTAACTGTCTTATTCACAATTCATTCATGTATCTTTTAACTGATTGCTATGATCTTGATATATTCTTATAGTACTCATTATCTTGCTATCCTGTTGTCTTGTTCTTGTGTTATCTTCTTGTCTGTTGTGTACGTTTGTTATACCATTGTAGTTGTGTATTGCTTCATGTTAAGCGTGCATGATCATACGACTATACGATCTTATACTCATATGTTACGAAACTATCATACGATTACATTTTTTACATTTTCACAATTTCACATGCTTACATTTGCATATGATCATGTTCTGATTTCAGTATATGATTATGCCCTTTTGTTTTTGTGTTAACATATTGTCTACCTTCGTTGCCAGACGAGAACTCCCACTGTCTGGCCAGGCTGCGCATCACTGTTCTTGTGATACTAAACCCTAAACCCTAAACCCTAAACCTTAAACCCTAAACCCTAAACCCTAAACCTTAAACCCTAAACCCTAAAGCCTAAACCCACCTGGTCCACCACTGCTCTAGAAGCTTCGGCCTTGGCCAGCTCAGCCGCACCATCCGGCTGCACACCTGCAACTCTGGGACTACAGTAAGGGTTTAGGGTAGTTTCATAATCCCTTGGTATGGGCCCTTAAAAAGGGGACCCCTTACATACCCCTGTAGAGAGGTTACAGTAAGCTCCAAAAACTCGGAACAGCCTCATCCCCATACTCCAACAGGTATACTCAAGGGAATTCCAGCTCTCATCCTCCCCAAACCATGTTCCAACTTGCTGGAGTTTTACGACATGCCAAGTGTGGACTTGGGGGCGCTGTAGGTAAAGGGAATGAAAACCACGGTTAAGACTCCTGCAAGAACGTACGAGCTTGTCCTAAGCTGCACACCACGTCAACTTCGCTGAATGCCCGAACCGGCGAAAAGACATCCCTCAGATGCTTAAGGCAACTGCAAGCAGATGTCATGAGAGGCCCTAGCATTAAAGGAAATGTTTGGAGCTTTGCTCTGCAGGTCCTTGCGTTAACCTTCAAGATTGGTTTACCTCGAAACCTACACGATCCAGAGCTTGGAACTGGGCGAATAACGGAAACCCTCACCGCATGGGTCCGCGAAAGTTGCAATTGTAACTTCTTTCCGCGAAGAAGTTGATTTCGGTTTGGGGGGTGGGGGGGGGGGGTTAGGGAGTTTAGATGAATGAATATAGTCAACAGGGCCTGCACCAGAGCTCTGCCAGAGCTCCGCAATCTGGCCGAAGCACGAGACAAGCTCCGGCGTCGCGCCTGCAACCAGGAGTTTAGGGTTTAGGGTTTAGGGTTTAGGGTTTAGGGTTTAGGGTTTAGGGTTTAGGGTTTAGGGTTTAGGGGTCGAGGGTCTAGGGTCTAGGGCACATCGGGAGTGCTGAGAGGCCCAGATCGCTCGTTTTGGATTGTCCTCTTCTTGATCGGGCCTGCTTCGTTCTCCAAAGCCATTCGGTGTAGGTCTTGGGACTTTGCGTCTGCAAGCTTCCGAGATTTCGTGACGAGTTCAAGTTCTGGAGGTAGTCTTGTATTAGCATTGCGAGAGTGGCCGAAGCCCACCGCAGCAGCAAGATCACTCCGGAAAGCTACACCCAGCCTGGTGGGCGACACAGGGCAAGGAGCTGTGGGCCGATTGAGGGCCAGCCGCCTGGAACCCGTGCAATCTCGATTCCCAGGGATGCTTTTCCAAAGTCATGGAACGTAGCAGGACGGCGAGGTTGCAACATTTGCGCCCAAAAAGACCTCTTGCGGTAGGCGCCCTGTTTGCTTTCGTGGGAGGACGAGTTGTGATTTTGTTGTTTGACCGTGTGAGGTTTTTTTGGACAGCATGCCTGAGGTTGCTGAGGCCCTGATGCAAGTATCACTTTTGCCAACTGTACAAATTCAAAGTAACTCCTGTTGACTTAGCCTCGGCTCTCAAATTGGCGTTTCCGAAAATAGGGGTCCCCTTTTGGGGGTGGGGGGGGGGGGGGGGGCCCTTTAAGGGGGGGGGTCCCTTTAAGGGGATTTTGTTCTATTTGGGGTATAAAAGGGGTACCCCTATTTTGGTACATGCCCAAGTGCCACCGGGAAACTGCAGGCCAGCTTGGCTGCACAGAGCCTGCGCAAGTCGAAAGGGGCGGTCGACTTACTAACCCATTGCAAGTGTACTTATAACCCACTTTAAGGCCCCTGTATGGTTATCATTGGGTTGCAAGTACAGTGGATAATAAGTACCCTGAACCTCCAAGTATGTATGCTGAAGCCGAGGCCCATCTGAGATTTCCAAAGTCTGCAGTCCGAACACCAACGTTTTTCATGCAGCCTTCTCCGAGGCGCTCAGTTTGACAGGACAGTGCAACCGTCTTCCTTCCTGCAGCACGGGGCACGCGGCTCCACGACGAAGTGCTGCGTCGTCGGGGTCAGCCAAAGCCTGTCCAAAGATTTCATGCTTAATACACCGGAGTTTCAACATGACATCCAGAGGTAATTCCTGTTCGTCTATGCCTAGATTTGGCCTGCATGGAGTGTTGGCTACGTTTAGCCGAAGTATTGCGAACCCCACAAAACATCACCAGGTCATATATGGACTCTTTGGCGAGTGCCTGCTCTTTGCGTGAGGAGTTCTTTGATTTCTCGTTCCTTTTGGCAAAGCCCTGTCATTTGTCTTGCTGAGCTTTTCCATGCCTCTTCTTTGAGGAAAGTCGTCTTATTCGACCGTGTTGTTTCGGGCCCCATGCAGCTGCCCGGTCTGCGAAGTTTTCAGTTAATGTTGGACTGGCTTTAGTGCAAGTAGGGTCTACCATCACAAGTTTCGAACATTTATTCTGCGAACCGAGTTTGTTCAGGGTACCCGCTATTATCACAAGTTTTTTCCGGACGTTTTTTTTTTTTTGTGAGGGTTTGTGCTTGGGTCAAGGGCTTACGTAGTAAGGCTTGAGGCCTTGAGAGTCTTGGGCTCCAGGAATCCTAAAAAGCCAGAGCGCGGAGAATCCAGAAATATAAGCCCGGCCAGTTCCATGTAAAGCCTTACGGAAATTCACTACGAAACGAGGCCCCAAACAAATTTGGTGATAGGGGTAGCCCACGGGCCGGCCGGGCTGCCTTTAGTAAGTTTGTCTGGCTACCCTCTATAATACCATTTTTTCGGATGACTTTTTTAAAGGGTTTGTGTTTAGGGTCAAGGGCTTACGCAGTAAGGCTTGAGGCCCTGAGGGCCTTGGGCTCCAGGAATCTCAAAGGCTGGGAAGCTTCAGGCCATGAGGTCCTGAAAACTTGAGGCCCTGAGGGCGGTTCCCCCACCCCCCGCCCCCCCATTTGTTTGGGGGGGTTGCCGCGCCATGCGTTTATAGAGGGTCCCAAATTTGTTTGGGGGGGGGGGGGGGGGGGGGGGGGGGGGGGGGCGCCCCCATACTACAGACAGTGCAACATTAAGGCCCGCCGCCTGGTTAGGTGTAGACTTCCATTCACACGTCGCAGAAAACCCGACCCGACCGTGTGGAACAGACCAACTTTCCTTGCAACCCGCTGGGCAGGCAATCTGCCGTCCATGTGACGGGAACCATCTGAAGGGCTTGTTCACACACTCACACACACTTCACAATAGCTTCGCGCGACGCAATTTACATGGTCCCTTTCCATCTGGGCCCTTTACTAAAAAGGGGACCCCTTGAAAACCCCTTATATATACCCGATAACACCCAAGGGCCCTTACTTCAGAAACCTTTAAGGGAAGGTCAGGGACCATATTAAGGGGCCATAACTACCCGAAGACCAACCCACGCACACGCCTCCTTGGGCTCGCGGCCGCCACAACGGTTTAGGGTTTAGGGTTTAGGGTTTAGGGTTTAGGGTTTAGGGTTTAGGGTTTAGGGTTTAGGGTTTAGGGTTTAGGGTTTAGGGTTTAGGGTTTAGGGACTTACCACCCTGCTTTTGCCATTCTGCGAGTTCGCTGTCTTTCTCAGGGCCTTGCAACTTGGCACCATCGAGCTTTTTGGGAGTTGCCACCCCGCACTTTTGTTGAACACCTTACAAACGCACCCCCAAACATCAAACCCTATACAATGTACGTATATATATATATATATATATATATATGGGAAGCGAATGGACTGTGGGTACAACGCTAAATATATACATACATATACGTATATAAATAAAAAAACACGTAAATATGTAAATATAGAAAGCATGCAGACTTTTTAACATGTGTATATATTTCTATGTCTATTTATCTATTTATTCACTGAGTACAGCGCCTGCAGCACCGGACCCGGCAAAGACACCTCCTGGCCAGGCACTGGCAGCCTCGGCATGGGTCTGATAGATGCAGCCAGGGTTTAGGGTTTAGGGTTTAGGGTTTAGGGTTTAGGGTTTAGGGTTTAGGGTTTAGGGTTTAGGGTTTAGGGTTTAGGGTTTAGGGGCAGTGAAACGCGCCAGTAGCGAATACTGGCAACTGACGACGCAGCACCAGTTGTCATGCTGCAGTTGGCCTTGAAATCTCCACACACAGGGTGTAAACTCTGAAGAGGTTTGCCATATTCAGGGTAATTAAGAGGGAGTACGCCACACAGGGCGCGCCCAGCTGCTGACCATGATTGTTTCTGGATGCCCGCTCGCATTTTGCACAACAAGCGTACTCTCGCCTGGGCGCGCGCGTAGCCGCGCTCGCCTGTCATATCTTTCTTACTTCGAATCTGGGCTCACAAAACGCGAAATGGTTCTCGCTTCTGGACGTCCGGGTCACAAAATGCGGAAGTGTCATCACTTTTGGACTTCTAACTTCGCGAAATGCAAAATTCTCATCGCCTTTTGGGCATCGGGGACATGCTTGACTCACATGGTCTCTCGCTGTTTGTGGTCTATGCTGGCAGAATACTGGCCAAATGGCAGACACAACAGCTGAGGCGCGTGTTCTTCAGAAGGAGTGCCGCCAGCTGGCGTGCCTGCGGGCAAGCAACAGTCACGAACCACATGATACGAACTGCGTAATCTACAAATATTAATTATATATGTATACACGCACACACACATATATGTATATATATATATATTATATTTATTTATTTATATTTATATCATATATACATATATACGTATACACATATACACATGTATACACATATACATATGTGCATATATACATATTTACATATTTACATGTGTATATATATATGTATACAAAAAGATTATGTGAGATATTACTCTCTTGCAAGATCGGATCTTCACACTTACCCGTGAGCCATGAGCCTGGGGCAGTTGGCCCACATCGCACATGGTCGCCGCACAGGAAGCAGCGAAGCTGGCCTCGTGCAGTCTGTACAGGAATCTAGGGCTACGGGGTGCTTCGGTTGAAGGATAAAGAAGCCAATTGTGATAATCATGATGATAATATGTATGATAATTATGATAAAATCACAGTAGCAAAAAAATAAAGCGAATAATACTAATTATAAAGATACTGCTAATAATAAAAATACGACGAATGGTAATAATGGTAATGGTGTAGTAGTAGTAGTAGTAGTAGTAGTAGTAGTAGTAGTAGTAGTAGTAGTAGTAGTAGTCGTAGTAGTCGTAGTAGGAATAGTATTCATATGAATAGGAATAAAAATAGGAATGATAATGGGAATAATAACAGAAATAGAAGAAATCTTGTTATGGAACCATAAGCTGGGGATGTTTCGGGGTCGTAGGGCTTGAAGCCCAGGAGATGCCACGGGAATCTGTAGATGGACCACAAGAAGCCCCCACGGAGCCGCGAAACCAGATCAAGGGGCATGCGCAGTCATGCCTGAATATACATATGCCTGAAATGCTATATGTAGGATATACATATAGATATATATATATATATATTTATTTATTTGTTTATTTATTTATGTATTTCTTTATTTACTTACTTACTTACTTACTTACTTACTTAGTTTTTCTTTATTTTATCCCAAACTCCACATCGAAACCTCGTGGCTTAATTACACTGTATAAAGCCCCACATTTGTATCAGAGTGGCAGGGTTCATCTGGCGGATCTCCAGGAGTTTCTGCTCAGCAGCCTGTCGAGCCTCCAACACTTCGAGATTTGGGCTTAGGGTTTAGGGTTTAGGGGACGATATGGGGGTTTAGGGTTTAGGGTTTAGGGCTTAGGGCTTAGTCTTTAGGGGACGATATTAGGGGGTACTTTTTGGGGTCCCTATTCTCAGAGGATCCTAGTATGTGGGGGGTCTATGTTCGGGGTCCCTTATTGTCGCAAACCCCCATTCCCTAAAGGGTCCATGTACCCATATAGGATATATTTGGGCCCTAAAGCTACTATATGGGAACCCCTTCAAGGCCCCAGTATGTACTATATATGTACATGGACCCTTAGGGATTTAGACAAGGGCTCTTTCGGAGTTGAGGGGATCGGCCCGGAAGTCGGCAACAGGTCAGGTGAGGCATGGCTTAGGGCTTGGGGCTTGGGGCTCGGGGCTCGGGGCTTGGGGCTTAGGGTTTAGGGTTTAGGGTTTAGGGTTTAAGGTTTAAGGTTTAAGGTTTAGAGCAAATAAGACCATACTTTAGATACCTCCCCATATCCCAATCACCAAAGACTCCTGGACATGCTGCCTGCGCCTGCGTCCCAAATCCTCTGAACAGTATGATTGCTGGTTGGCACTGGAAGGTTGAAGGTTTAAGCTTAAACTTCAAGGTTTAGGAAGCCCAACAACCATCTGGCTCGAAGGAGATTCATGACGTGCACGTGCTGCCGAACAGAAGGCATTGCAACATGAGTCTAATGTAAGACGCCTCAGAACCCACACGTCCGCGGCATACGCCAGCCCGAAACAGAAACACCGCATTCCTGGATGGGCTATTATACCCTTTATTCCCTTAAAAGGCCTGTAATAGGGTTCATTATGGGGATTTTAAGGCCTAATAGCCCATCCTGGTTCTGTACTCCGAACACCGCAAATTGTGCGCAGGTGACAAATCTGCGGCTGGCAACATCCAACTCCCCTGGAATCAGTGCCTTCTGGGGGAACTCCACCGACATAACACTCTAAACCCTAAACCCTAAACCCTAAACCCTAAACCCTAAACCCTAAACCCTACACACATCAAGCCCAGGATCCTGTCCATTGGGAGACAGCCACTGCAGCAGCAGCACGTTGAGGTCCGCCATGGCGAGCCCGGCCGGAAACCAGTGTCGAAACGATAAGAGGGGTTTAGGGTTTAGGGTTTAGGGTTTAAGGGTTTAAGGGTTTAAGGGTTTAAGGGTTTAGGGTTTAGGGGTTTAGGGTTTAGGGGTTTAAGGGTTTGGGGTTTAAGGGTTTAAGGGTTTAAGGGTTTAAGGGTTTAAGGGTTTAAGGGGTTTAAGGGGTTTAAGGGTTTTAGGGTTTATAGGGTTTAAGGGTTTAAGGGTTTATAGGGTTTATATAGGGATTAAGGGTTTAAGGGTTTAGGGGTTTAGGGGTTTAAGGGTTTAAGGGTTTAAGGGTTTAGGGGTTTAAGGGGTTTAGGGCTTAGTTTAAGGGTTTAGGGTCACTCATTGGGAGTTTGGAGTTTCCTTAGCACAAAGACGAATGCTGCCCATACTAGTTATTCAATATCTACAAGGCTTGACATAGGGCTTCAGGTCTTCCCAGAGCCCGGGGCGACTCCAATCCAGCGCAGTGAGTGCTGGGAAGAGCTTGCTCTTCTCCTCCTGGATGGCATCATGAAGGGATGGAAAATGTTATGCTAGAAGACCTTAAGTTTAAGCTTTCTCGCGTAAACAGCCTTTATAATTGCCAGCAGGTCTACTGTACCCCCTGAGTTTTCAGCCAGCGTCAACACTGTGAATGCCAGTCCTTCCCATGGCGCGAAAGAGTCTGACTGCGGCTGGCGTTGCAGGCCCTGCATCCCTCAAATCATGACCCCCCAATTGCTGTGGGAGGGGTATGCCCTAAACCCTAAACCCTAAACCCTAAACCCTAAACCCTAAACCCTAAACCCTAAACCCTAAACCCTATGGAGGGTAGTACAGTAGCTGCTCGAGTCCGCTTTTGCCCCCCGCGAAGCCAAGAAGATCCCCCAAAGGCACCTATTTGCGCCTCGAAACAAGCCCAGAGGGTCCATTGGTAGTGCTATTATGAAATTGGGTAGTACCCAAAAACCTATTCAGTATGGGCTTTTGGGTACCTAATTCCATAATTAGACCCTCTGGGAAATGCAATCTGCACGGGAACTGCGCAGGGAATCCGATGCCAGGCGAGCTGGTGGCCCCAGGCATCAGACATTTGCCCCCAAGAGGGATGCACGCGCTTTTGCGCCTTCTAGAATATTCTGCCAGTTCCATTTCGGAATTAGGGTTTAGGGTTAGGGTTTATGATTTAGGGTTTTTAGGGTGTTTAGGGTTTAGCGGGTTTAGGGTTTATAGGGTTTAGGGTTTAGAGGCGCCTTCCACCACGAGGCTTTGAAGATGTTCGGCAACGGCTGGGTCCGGCTAGGTGTGGGCGACACAGAAGTAGAATTAATGACGTGGGGGTTTGAGAAAATAGGGGACCCCTAGAATAGACCCCATATCCCTTGTAGTAAGGACCCCCAATAAGGCACCCCTGATTTCGGAAACTCCCATGTTCTGGTCTGCTTTGAAGCTTCGGAGGGTGCGATGTTAAGTCGCATTCCGAACTACTCGAACTACTGGTGAAACAACAGGTCAGTTCCCAAAATCACGGTCCCTTCTTGGGTACCCTCACTATCTGGGGTCGCCTTATCATGGTAACCCCAACAAGGGACCATAATTGCGAGAAGTGGCCATAAAGGTTCTTGTCACGTCAGCTTATGCTGCAGGAACCAGCCTGCGCTCAGTTGGGGCCAACTCGCGGCGGATGACGCTGACGTCAACACTACTCACTCCGAACTCTCCACCCACCGTTCCTTCACAAAAGAATTTCCCAAAATCGGGGTACGCCTGTCGAATAGAATAGAACCCCCTTAAAGGGTACCCCTATTTTCGGGAACCCCCAAATCCTCCCCTTCAACCCCTCCAGCCTGTGATTTTCTCTTAGAGATCCCCCCACCAACTCTCAGCACCCATAAGCCATGGCGTCCCCTGTGAGTGGCCTTAGGTGGAGAAGGAGGGTACGTCCTGAATCATGGGATACCCTGCTTAGCCCTGTTGCTTCTAGGAACCGCAAAAAAACCGACCCTATACGTTGTAGCCTCATTAGTGCTTCCCCTCTCCCTGTGGTTCGTGGTGGGTTTGGGGCTAACCGTTGGGGGAGGGGATGCAAGTGCCCTGCGTGCGATTCCAGGAAGTTCTCCTGCTGTTGCTTGGCCAAAAACATGCCTCTGGAATGCTCTGGACAGGTTCTTGACTGTTGCCTAAACCCTAAACCCTAAACTCTAAACCCCAAACCCTGACACCCTAAACCCTATAAACCCTACACCCTAAACTCCTAAACTCCTAAACTCCTAAACCCTAAACCCTGTTCTGTGAGCAGACACACTGTCAAGGCGTGACGGTGCAGGCCTGCGGAGGGTCGGTGTCCTGCTGGCACATCAGAAAAAACAAGGACCCTAAAACCTAAAAATGCCGAAACGATAGGGTTTAGGGTTTAAGGTTTAGGGTTTAGGGTTTAGGGTTCAAGGTTTAGGGACACACAAGCACGCCAATCTACACACTTGTGCAAGAGGTCCATGTGGTCGCTCGACACCTGCCAGGAAGTGAACGAACTGCACCAAATGTTAAGTCTGCACAGGGTCTACGTTGCAAACAAGGTTGCATTCGAGGCTTCGGGCTTCAACTTACGCTGGGCCAATTTAGGCTTCTATGGCTTCTCTAAGAAGCACAAGCTCACATCTGTGTAAGCTGGCATGGCAACAGTGGCGTTAGCCACTCTACACTCGGAGTGGAAGCATTGCCTACTCCAGGGTCTCCTTTCAGGGCCATTGCAAGCAGAATTTACGCAAAGAGGTATCTTGCTTTGCTCATGTAATTGCATGCTACCAACACTCCAGCCCCCTCATGCCGTGACACGGTGTGATGGGATTCGCACATGCTGATTTGATCATGTTGTGCCCGGATGATCCCTAATGCTCCAAGTCGGAACGACACATGTCCCGACGCTTTCTCTCCTATACCTGACCTACATGTCTCATCTCCTGCGCCCTAGACAAGGCAAGAGCCCTAAGCTTCGACCGTATACAGCAGTCCTGTGGTACATTGACGCCACTAAACCACAACCGATGCACCTACTGAACCACGACATACTCACCCACAGCGAACTGCGCTGGTGTTGGCAGTGCTATTGCGCACTCACACCTGGAAAAAGCTTAACCAGACCTGGCGATCTGAAGAATCCCGATGTTGCCAACATGATGGTGCAGACGCCGCAAGTAGCCCTAAACCCTAAACCCTAAACCCTATAAACCCCAAACCCTAAACCCAGGTTGCATTCACCAGCAACCAATCTGCCTCTGAGTCTTCATTGTCGTCGCGATCAATGGCTGCTGTGTAGCAGCAAACAGGCCAGATTCCTGGCAAGGTGCGGCTTAGGATTTTGGATCTGCAGGTTTTGGTTGGTGTCCATGGAATGTTTACCTCATATGGTGAGTTCTCTAAATTATGGTCCCCTTTTGGGTACCCTTAATAAGCGGGGCCGCCTTATATAATAAGGAACCCAAAAGGGACCATATTTTTCTAGAACTCACCATATGGAACCCTGAAGGTACCAGGCCTGCGCTGCAAACTGGTCGGTCTGGGCAGACGACCTGCAGCTGAGTGCGGACACCCGCAGGGGTTTAGGGTTTAGGGTTGAGCGCCCGTAGAACCTAAACGACTGAAACCCTGAAAAGACATAAAAGTTTCAACAGAAAAACCTGGAACTGTACTTGTCTTGGGGGGAGGTCCGTTGGAGGCAGAAACCCTGAATGAAAGAAAAATGAGAATACTGAGGGGCGCCTTATATGCGTGGAGGTTGGAGCTTGGGGTTTCGGCTTAGGATGCCGGAAAGATGTCCTCACAGATGGCATCCTGACGGGACCCAAAATGAATGATCCCGCCAACGAAGGTTCTCGGTTATCCCTAAACCCTAAACCCTAAACCCTAAACCCTAAACCCTCAACCCTAAACCCGAATGATGACGCCCAGGGTTCCCATGAAGTGGTCCCTGCCACGTAGCCGTGTTTGTGATGAAAGTCAAGAACAACACCCTAAACCCTAAACCCTAAACCCTAAACCCCAAACCCTAAACCCTATGAATGGCAATTGTTGAACTACAGGGTTTACTTGGCAAAACCACCCATGCCACGAACATAGCCCTTCACCAAAATCACAAGAGCCACCGTTGAAGCCTACTGGGCTCGACCAGTTCATGTGGCCAATTATGATCAAAGTTCTTGGCCCTTCTGGGTACCCAAAGCAATCAGGAAACTTCTACTAGACCGAACTAGAACCTCGAAAAGTCCCCCGGCTCCAGCAGTTAGATCAAACCCGGTGCCCCTAAACCCTATAACCCTAAACCCCTGAACCCCGAAACCCCAAAACTCTTTGCCAACTTCTGCAGTCCGAGGATGCCTGCCTTGTTCAGCATCGCTTCTGCCTCTTTTGCTCCGCAGATGTTTATAAGGTTTGGGGCTTAGTCTACGGAGTTTGCTTAGGGTTTCTCCAGGGGTTTAAGCTTTGTGGGTTGGGTTTTTTTGAGTAGCTGCGTTTGTGTTGGTTTGGGCAGACGGCTTAGGGCTCTACAGGGGGCTGGGGCTGAAACTTGGCGGCCGAAGGCTACCTGAGCCTCTCACATGTGGGTAGATGTCATGCAGTTCGATCTCGCTGTCGCTGTCGGTGGGTCTGCCTTCCTGCAAAGGCACTCACCAAAAAAAGGGGCCGTGCATTCATGCCGCTGTTGCGCTTTCATGCTCCGTGCGGATGTGCCAGTCACATGCTCCAAACTACGCACACCTTCAACTTCAAGCCAACTGCAATGAGAACACCCACGCGCCTCAACAACAACGGCAACAATGGCAGTGGTATCATCAGGGTTACCCCGTGCTACCAATGGCACGGCCGCCTCGGAAGTAGGTTCTCTAGGAAGTATACCTGCTTGGGGTTTGGGAATATGCTGGAACTGACAGCTGGAAACAAGCTAAAAGTACAGGGTCTAGGTTTTTTTGGATTCCGGGTTGTGTAATTTGTTCCGGCTGGCGGGCTCTACATGTCAAAATGTCATACCAACTCAACAGGCAGCGTCACACCAAAGCATGGCTCAGCTGACTACGCATTTCATAAATGTCAGGGCTGGACCGGATGGTCTGCGACGAGAACAACCTTAGAGATTGTTGCTACGTAGCTCCGGCGTGCTGCCTTGGAACTACGCAAATCTTCGAGCAAAAAATCCAAGCTTGGCAGCATTCTGAATCGCGGCATCGACCAAGCTGATGGCGGCTTGCTGGAGTTGAGTGACCTGTGGAGCGAGGGTGCTTTGCGAGAACTAGAACGACGACAACCCACCCTGCGACTGCCATGATCAATGATCTCTGAACATCAGGGCGGCACGGAAGGTACCGTGCGACCTTTGTACAGCACCGGCAGCTGCTGCACCAACGGGCGACTGCAAGTCAAGCGAGCACAAGGACAGGCAGGCCCAGGGGTGAGCCCCACTCTACATTTTCAAATTTACGACTATAGTATTGGACCAGTATTTGACCAGTATATTACCGCATCATTCTACAATAGCTGTTGTTGTAAAAAGGTGTTATACGACTATAAGAACAGTTTTATGCCTGCATTGTACAATAGCTGTTCTGTTAAAACATATAGTAGCATTATTTACTAATTGTTGCAAAGCACTGCCGTTCTCTCGCAGAGGGTCTGTGCCTCCTCGACTTCGCAGCCGAGTTTGGACCTGAAGGGGCTTTAAGGGAAGGTTGAGGGTTTAGGGTTTAGGGTTTAGGGTTTAGGGTTTAGGGTAACATGGCCTTCATCGTCATGGTCGCCCTGAGTGCCTCGGCCACGGGGGGCGTGCCGAATCACTTCAGCGAGAAGCAACACAGCAAGTCCCCGAGGGATGCTGCAAAATCAGCGCCACTGCTTCCGCCATCAGCAGCACGATTTACTACGATTCCATGTGGAGACATGTCAAGAAAGGCAGCTTAGGATTCAGCCAGCACGGCAAGTCAGAGGATCCCCAGCGTGCATCTTCACTGGGTCATCAATCTCATTTTTGGGCATTGACCTCTCTACTTGAAGAGCTACCCCTTCAAGCACGGCGAACAATCATAAGCCAACACTTTCTACGTTTGGTTTTCGAGTAACTTCGATAGACTGAAGAGGTCTGCCGTTCCCAGAGTGTATATTCTCTACCTTCAGTGACTAATTACTGGCAGGGTTTTCATATTCTTTTTAGTTACGGCCCCGAGCCTTGAGCTGCAGTCAGCTGGACGCACCGTGAGGGCTGGGGCCCCTTGCAGTGGTTCTGCACGATGTGAGTGATGGCCTTGCGGCTGAGTAGCCCTCAAACGTCGGACCCACACTCCGAAATTTCTGAAGCACCGAACATGACTACAAACAAAGCCGAACATGACGCTTTCCAAAGGAGAAGGGCTGCTCTGCATCCACAGCTTACAGCCCTGGGCGACATTCCCAGCTGTCCTCATCACTGAGATTGTCGAATAACCCGTCAGACCCAAGCACGACCACGTCACCGTGCTTGATCTGCACCTGCGTTGGACTTCAGCTTCGTTGTGCTGCCCAAGATGCCAGGAGATCATTATATTCATATTAGATTGTTGGTTGACTCATAGAAGTATATGATTTATGATTGTATTAATATGCTGTGCTAACGTTGTGCTCATGCATCATACGTGGTTATAGTATTCTAGTGATATAGATGTATAATAGTATAGTAGAAGATTAAGGAAATACATTTGCTCTTTGAATGGTTCTGTACGGCGTCTGACAGAGGCGTGCAGAGCAAGAGAGGGCGCGGGCCATGTCCAAGCGGAAATCCTCCAGCAACTCCTTCTGCTCGCCAGTAATTTGATGAGGAAGTCGGAGCACCTTTGGGATATCAGGGGTACCTTGATGGGGTCCTTTTTATAAGGGGATCGCGGGGTGGGGTCTCTTTGGTCCCTTAGTATCGTGACCCCCATTGGGTTACCGAATCCAGGGCTCTGAGCGCCTGAGCAACTTCTACCAAGGCGCCTGTGCGGGTGTCTTCTCCCCCATCATGACGCGCTGGGAGCGGAAAGTGCTGCGAAGGTCGTCGCCGTTTGTCGGCCTCCCCCAATCAAAGCTGAGCTCCAAAGGCAGTCACAGAAGTGTGGGGGTTGAGTGAGTATAGAGCCTCAGCACAAGCAACGCGCAGTCACCAAGCGTGATCACTGCCAAGCGCTGGCAGTCCTCCCAGCAGTCTCATCACATGCATCCTGGCATGCCAACGAAACAGCGTCCTCGATACCAGCAAGGAGCACTGTGGTGGCACCCAGGGAAGATGTTCCTGCGAAGGCTTCCTGCGACAGGACGTGCGAAGCTGCTGCTGCTGCATCTCCAAGTCGTGTAGGAAAGTGTAGCAAACAAAACCGTCACCATCGCGTGATATGCAGAAGCTCTCGCCGCTGCAGCTGACATGCTTCAAAGCCCTAAACCCTTAAACCACTTCCCTAAACCCTGAACCCTAAACCCTATAAACCCTAAACCCGAAAAGGACCCAAAGTGCCTTCAGCACAGAAAGGACCCAGGAGCCGCTCTCGCCCTTCGCGTACACATCTTGCGACGAGCTCATGACCTTTGATTCGGGGGGTCATTCTCCCCAAGTTCTGGGTTTTTTGGCGATTATTGGTATGTTTTGGAGGGTTTCGGACTTATCCAGCAACAGACTCATTGATTCAGCAGCCTGCCTTCTGGCATTGTGCAAGAAGCTCTCTTGGAAGCACGTCCGGGGCAATGCCTCACAAGCCATAAGGTGGTTCTGAGCGAGCTTCGCACATGTAGTGCACACACTGTGAGGACAACGACTGCAAGACGGCCTACATATATCAGACCTTTCACGCAAGCTCAAGACTGAAGCCTTGATCTCTGCTGGGGCTGCCACCCAACCCGTGGGGAACCTTAAACCCTAAACCCTAAACCCTAAACCCTATACCCTATATAAACTTTAAACCCTAAACCCCAAACCCAAAACCCTAAACCCTTGGCTCCAACTTGAGCTCCCCGCCCATCTTCTGCACCCCAGAGACTCCGTCACAAACACCCAGCCTTCGGCAACGAGGGGACATTGCAACACATGCTGGAAGCAATGGTGCCCGAAAGCCATAGCTCCTCTTGATGTCTTTTCAAGCTCAGCGCGGCACCATTTCTGCGCACAGCAGACAGCATCTGCGTAGATGTACTGCTGCTGCCTCTGCCGGAGAGGCTTGTGTGGATACTATCCGCGAGCTTGCCCGAAGTCTGACCACGCAATGGAACCAGGTGCCAGGCTCTTTGAATGGGTGCTGCTTTGCAGCAGAGGCAGCTTCGAAGCCTTAGAGGATCCCTCGGAGCTCTCGACATGGCTGAGCAAGAGAGCAGTTTGGGGCGAGGGTCAACGGAGAGAGGGGGAGCGGAGGAGAGGAAGAACGAAACTACCATGGCAAGAGAGAGAGAGAGAAAAAAAAAAAGGGAGTGGGAGCGGAAGTACGAGCAAGGGAGGGCCCAGAAGGAGAGTGCGGAGCCAAAGCCACTTATCAGAAGCTGGCCGTATATGTCGTATACGCCTTCTTGCTGTGAGCCCCTTTATGTTTTCAAGAGTCAGAAACAACTGCCGCCCTATACTCGAACCAAGCCAGTGACGGAGAGGTCGCTTGAGTCCCTGGCGGCATTCGCGAACGAGGCAGCTGCTCTTCTTGATTGTGTTTGGCGCAGATCAGGTGCAGGGTGAATTACAAGCCCTACAACCCGGAATCCTACCACTTGGGGATCTACATTGGAGGTCCCCTAATATCGTAAACTCCCATGTAGTTACACCACCAGAACCTCCAGAGATGGCCTCTGATTCTTTGCCGGTTCCAAGCTTGCCTCGCCTGAGTCTCGCAACAACAAGAGCAACAAAGAGAACAAGAAGAACAACGACCGACGACGACGACGACGACGGCGGCGGCCGCAGCAGCAGCAGCAGCAGCAGCAGCAGCAGCAGCAGCAGCAGCAGCAGCAGCAGCAGCAGCAGCAGCAGCAGCAGAAGCAGAAGCAGAAGCAGAAGCAGGTGCAGATGCAGATGCAGCAGCAGCAAAACAACAAAGCATGAAGGAGAGGCCAAAGCTTAGTGTTTTCGATTTACTTAGGTCTGCTTGAGTTTGTTCGGGTGTGCGGTTTCAGGCTATACCATACGGCCCCAAATACACAGCCACATTCCAAGCTCGAGAAATTCTGCGGTCCAGAACTAAGCCAGGCACTCTCTCACGGCGCCGGGTGGAAGCCGAATTCCAGGATAATTCATGAAGGTTGCTTCAGAGTCTGAGTCTGTCTTTGTTTGGGCTGAATGAGCCTGTAGACTCTGGCCTCTGTTCTGGGTCACATCCGTGCAATAAAGGATGCTAAGCTAGGTGTTCTTGCAAATGTCGATGCGCGCTCCTTGTAGAAACTTGAGCTACGTACACTTGATCCGTCCGTTTGGCGAAGTAGCGGCAAACTACAGAGTGCTTCCAAGCGCTGGCTGGATGGAACGTGCTCACAAGCCCTTCGCAGTACATTGCAACATTCACCAGCATGTGACAGTGTCATCGCCAGCTTTCACTTCACACATGCAGTCTACGGTGCTCATTGAAACTGTGCTCAAGGATGGAACTCTGGTGGAACTTTCCAGAAATTGAAACGGGTCAGCAACATCACGAAACTGTGGCCGAGGCCACAGGTATGACATCACCGAATCTGTAGCTTGTGGAATCTGCGCCTCTGCGCTGGCGGCAGGGTCGAATGCCAGCAGGAAGGGGAACCGTGTCACCCAATTTATGCAGCGTTTGCGCACTTGGGGGAGCAAGAGCGCAGGAAAATCTGCCACCACAAATGTCGGGGTCTGAGACCTTCGCCTGTGACCCTATGGTGATGCAGGTCTGACAAGTTAAGAGCGCCGTGAGGACTTACAACCCGGCATGACCGGCAGTCCTCAAAAGATGGCACATGCCAACTGCAGGATGTTATCGCGTGCTGAGCAGGTGCCTTCTACACCCGCCTAGTACTTTCATGAGCACCACATGTTCACTCATCATGGATGTTTGGCCATATAGGGCCATAGAGGGCCTCAGAGTTAAGGTTTAAAGGGCCGCGTTGCATCCCGCTTTGACCATGTCTTGCAGCCGTGCGGGGCCCACACCCCCGAGCTGCACTGCAACGGCCCCTTGAAACTCGGGTTTTCCCGATGGGACAGATCATACAAGTCCCTGGGCCGAGCAGGGAAAGCTCAAGCCTTCGCCACTGCTGCAGCACTTCTGTCACTGCTACTGCTTCTGCATGCTCTGCGCAGGGCGAAGTTGTACACATACAGAGCCCGTGGGGCAGGGAAGCATGAAACTTCTTCAAACGAAAACATGACAAGGCCATTATACAAGCTGTGGCACGGAGCCTTGACACCGCGAGCCTTGACACTTCAGGTTCATCGTGAGAAACACACCTCCTTCAGTCCACTCTTGCGCCAGAAAGTGCTGCGACAGACGGACCTGACCAGGGAATAACTCAGGTCGGAGAATTTTCGGCTGAGGAAGGTCTCCAGGAGTATATCAGGTCACTTCACAACTCCCTTTCATCCGTCCACGATGAGGAGAACAAGTGCGCCTCCTGTTGTAGTCTTTGGCTGGGAACGCCTCGTTGCCTTGGAAGAAACCAACCTGTCAAACTCCGACACATGGAGGGGACTATGCGACAGCTGGTCGTTAGCACTGATCCTATACAAGGGGACCCCTTACTCTACTAACTGTAGTTAAGGGACTTATAACCTAATTTAGGATCCTTTGTCACCCCATTTAGGGTCCTTATAACCCAATTTAGGGTCCTTATAACTCTATTTATAACTAGGGCGCCCCTCCTTATAGCAACTAGCAGCGGATGCAGCATGATGATGATGATGGTCTTGATGATGGTCTTGCCCAGAGTTTGCAACCCTAAACCCTATGAGGTTGAAATATGCTGCAGCTACGTCGACGACCCGGACGACTACGATGACAGACAATGTGTACGAGGTTTCCCTAAACCCTAAACCCTAAACCCTAAACCCTGTTTGTGTCCGCGCGCCTTCATACTCTCAGTCATCGGGTACGACGGCCTTGGGGCGCTAGGCAACAAAATGCTGGTTCAGGTTTTAGGGTTTAGGGTTTGTGCAGCCACAACTCCGAATGTAAAGAAGCTTGGTTGGGATGAACTCGGAGATTGGCATGTCAACGAACCGGAACTACAACCAGCAGAAGTTACCTGAAAGCTCTAGTGTAGTTCGTTCTTGGTTTAGTTCTAGGGGATTTTAGTATACTACGCCAAAAAGGTACTACATAGGAGCTGTTGGGAAAGTTTCGCTGAAATTGAAGTAGGCCGCTTTCTGACCCCAAGCATATACATTCTTTAGAACCCCAAAGAAGATGCAGGTCAAGTGACTTGACAAGTTCCCGTTTCATTCGACATGAACCACGCCGGCAGGTGGCAGATGACAACAAATATGCAACGCGCCAGTATTGTTGCAGAAAGCTTTTGTTCACACACGTTTGGAATGTTTTCGACAAGCCTCAGCACGCCGAAGCCCAGCAGGGTGCAGCGCTACAGGTGGAAAGGAAAAAGTGCTCAAGCTGTGACCCCATGCCATCCTAAACCCTTAACCTGCCTGAAATTAGCCCTAAACCCTAAACCCTAAACCCTAAACCCTAAATCCTAAACCCTAAACCCTAAACCCTAAGCTTGGCTCAGCTCCCGGCTTGGGGCACGAAGTGCCGCGACGAGAGGCATTCGAGCCCAATCTCAGACACGTGTTGGGCTTCCCTGGGGACCATATGAACCCTAAAAAAAGGGGGTTTAGGGTTTAGGGTTTAGGGTTTAGGGTTTAGGGTTTTGGGTTTAGGGTTGATAGTTCCCAATCTCAGACAGGGGACCAAATGAACCCTAAAAGGGTTCAGGGCTTCGGGCTTAGGATTGATAGTTCGTCTTACCTGAATAGGGGTGATAGTAGTAGTATAGGGTACATGACCCACAACTTTAGGGTTCAATATTACCTTCATAGGGATTTTTGTCGTGTAGGGTAGAGGGCCCTAAACTTTCGGGTTCATCTGGTCCCCAAGTTGTGGCTCATAGGCTCATGGATGTTGATAGTGTGCTTGGAGTGTAATTATAGGGTTCCCAGGGACCTTGGGGGAGTTTTCCTGAACCCGAATATGGTTATAATTGGGTTGTAAGTACAATTGTTATTGGGATAATAGGTACCATGAATCTCCAAGCGGATCAGGTTCTCCGATAGACTTTGAGAGCCACACGGGCCACAACAATGAGCTGGTGGACCTTGGTGTTCTATTTGTGGGGGATACTCTGAGTTCTGGGACCTTGTTTGGGAACCCTACGTGCAAGGCCTCATGTTCTAATGGCATCTGCAACTGTGGACAATTTGTGCGCAGCATGCGGGCACCACCAAACGGCACAGCCCTTCATACGTTCCGGCACAGAGAAAATGAATTTCTCCGCGCACGCATGTCAGAAAAGACAAAAACCAAAACCTAAACCCTAAACCCTAAACAAAATCCAGGTCATTCAAGGCATGATGCCGATGTCATCGAAGTCCACCACCCGGCTGTCCTTCTCAACTCACTTGCAGCGAGAACCACGCAAGCTCCACTCTCCGAATCGAGCACGATCCCATGATTTCGGACGCGGTTTTTGTCGTGGCAAACGTGGACCCTCCAGCTGTGATGCAGGTTTAGGGTTTAGGGTTTAGGGTTTAGGGTTCTGTCCTTGACGGTGAGAGAGTCGATCATGCTCTGAAGGAAAGCTTTTGCGGCTGACCTGCCAGCTCAAGAATCAATCTTGGAATGTTGATGTCCGGTTGATCACATGCAACTTGCACCCGCATTGACTGATGACGAAACCTGCCGCACTACACCACACGACAGATATACTGTCGGGCACGCAGGCGTTGAGAGCAGTCATACCGTGTCAGTTCTACAAACCGAGCAGCTTGCCTGCGACGTCTGCCTTTATCAGGTGAGGCGAGTCAACTCAAACAGCAGCACGACTCACACCGAGATGCCTGCACCTTCTGTGCGCACCGCCACTGGGGAGCCAGCCATCTTTCGGAGCAGTGTTTGGTACCCAGGGGCCAATGGAAGAAGGCCTGGAACTTTTCTGAGAGCTTCACGCCAAAGTCTTCGTCAGCTCCCCTTAGACCGCCCCTAAGAACCCTAAACCTTAAACCCGAAACCCTAAACCCTAAACCCGAAACCCTAAACCCGAAACCCTAAACCCGAAACCCAAAACCCTAAACCGCTGCAGCCTGGTTTGCTTGTTCTTGATGGCGGCTGCAAGGACGTCCGGTCGGCACCTCTGCGGGCCGAAGCTCTTCGAGAATGGGTTTGGGGTTTCGGGTTTCGGGTTTCGGGTTTAGGGTTTAGGGTTTAGGGTTTAGGGCTAGGGTTTCCACAGTCGCTAGGAGGCCCGTGGACGAGTTACTTAATCGGGGAACGAATAAATTAACAAATGAGTAAATACATCTACGATATGTATCTACATGTTTTGATTTGCTCATTTCTTGTCTATGTCTTCAATATTGCTTGTGATGTTTTACTTGACTATCATTGTTTTCGTAGTATACTTCATACTTCATACTACGTGCTGCATGTATTTTAGAATCCTCTTATAGAAATATTACGTTCAACCTAAGCCCAAACCTTAGAACCCCCCAAGCCTTCAGCTGAAATCCCTAAGCCTGATCACCCCTGAAACGCCAACACGACCGTGTCTAATGGTAGATTTCTACCGTTTAGGGTTTAGGGTTTAGGGTTTAGTCTGTACTCTTACCATGCAAGGTTTTAAGGATTGGGGTTTAGGGTTACCCTCACATACCCAAATATGGCTGATCTTAGCAGACACAATCCAGTATGGCAATGCTGAGCATGAGGCGTTGAATCGCCGATGGAGTGCAAAGAAGCCATGGGGACGAAAGACACGGGCAAAACCAACAAAAAAAAACAAACTTCGGCAATCAGGCTGAATCAAGTCCATGCTTTGGTTCAACAGCTGCAATCACCCTGAGCGAGCCGACAAAAGCTGCATGTCAGGAAGACATTTGCGCATGTGCATGCGACCCCCTTTCATCTCATGATCTTGCAATCGAAGCGATCGCACAGCTTTTGGTGATCTCAGGACCTCCAAGAATCGATGGTGAAGATAAGAAGCACGGCAAAACCCATCCATGCTGCATGACCACTTGCAACCCTAAGATCGTGATCCCTAAACCCTAAACCCTAAACCCTAAACCCCTAAGATCGTGATCTAAAAACCAAGGCCACTCCTCTGTCCATGACAGCCGGCTTCGATGCCTTACAGGCGTGAGCGCAAGGAAACTACCATAGGGGCCTGAATGATTAGAATAGGGTTTGGGTGGGTTCTTGTCGTGTTTTTTCAGGGACCATATGGGGATAACGATTAGTAATTCTTCCGACCCCCATATTACAGCCCTTGGTCCTGATTCCTGACTGATGGTTAGCCGCACCAGGAAAGTCGTCGCCGGAACTGGCACAGCACTTGCCACGATATGGCACACTCTGAGCGCTGCCCCCGCTGAGATGTTGACATATGAAGGTTCGCGGCACTGAAGGACGTCAGGCCTGAAGACCAGCTGTGACAAGCTCTGCCAGTTAAACCCTGGAAACCCTGGATTTCCTTAGAGTCGGACACTTGACATAGCTTTCCAAGTCGGGTTTTAGGGTTTAGGGTTGAGGGTTCAGGGGATGAGCCAGTCCCCGAGACTGTGACGGAGGCAAGGCACGGCAGAACTGCAGAGGTTGGTCAGGTCTCTAAAGCCTTTGTCTCGAAAACTGACCTCTGCTTTACAGGTACCTTTGATCCCTAGGCTCTACCAGCCGGCCCTAGCATGTAAGGGTATCCCAAAAAAGTGACGATGATTTAGGGAACGGACCACTGAGAACACAGCAGCCGAGCCTGTAAGCCGACACCAGGGACTTTAGGGCTTCTAGGGTTAGGGTGTTCATCGCGCACGCACGGCATCACCCTCGTGGTAGGTTACCTAAACTGCGATCCCCTTACGGTTCCTATGATACGGAGTTGCGGAGCTCACGCGAAAGGGGACCGGAATTTTAGAGCTTGTTTCAGGTTTACAGGGATTCAGGAAGTGTTTCGGGCTCCGGGTTGAAAGGGGGGCGATGACAAACTCGACTCTCTTTCGGGAAACTTCTGTGGCAGGCACTCTCAAGGACACATGTAAGCCCAGATCTCGTCGCATGCTGATTTGCTGGATGGCTAACTGTACCAAGCGGACAAAGCGCCACAGTCGCTGCAACAGATACACATGCCAAGGCACTGCCCCCGCAAAGATCGGCCGACCCGTGGGCTTCTGGAACCATTCCTGACTTGCGAGGTCGCAGCTCAAAGCAGCTCAGGGGCTGTGCGACCTACTAAGACGCCATGGGAAGCCAGTGGATATATACATATATATATATATATATATATATATACATATTATATAATATAGTTAACAATAATATAGGAATATAATGATATATTAGTAATATAGTTAAAGGCTTAAAGAGTTCAGAGACAGGGGGAAATTGCAATACATAACAACCTGCGCATCACAAGATGTCGAGATCGGAAACTGCCATGTCCCCGAAAAGACCGAACAGATACAGCCGCCTGCGCCCCATCTTTCGACCTCCCCTGACTCTTTGGGCAGTTGCTTGTTAATGTGCTTGTTGCGGGGAAACCTCTGACATGAAGACTGCTACCTTGATTGACGTGACACAGACAGCTTCCAGTCTGGGACTCGCGTGTCTAAGTTCCAAAAGCAGCACCCTCAGTCGCCGCAGGCAACAAACGAATGCTTTTCAAACAAAGTTTGGAGACTGGATTCTCCGCTGCTCACCCTTCCATGAACAGGGACGCCTACAGGGCAGTGCTGAGCTTCTTGAAAAAGGCACTTTCGGACATACAATAGAACTTCTTATTAAAATACATAAACGATGTCGCTCATACCTCCATCAAGTAGCAGGTATACAAACATTCAGTTTCCTGTTTGGCTGCGAATTTCGATCCGAGCCCGTCCAATGATTGATACGAATCAAGCACCTGGCCGATGCGATTCAGAAACTGCGCAACTTGTGAGTTGTTCGATAGTGGCCAGCAAACCACAATGGTCACTGACATAAGCAGGATGAGTGCTTACATCTGGGTGGATGCAAGCAGAGTTGCTCTGCATCGAAGGCAGCAAAGCCAAAATTTCAGCTCCTGGATCTTGAGGCTGCTCAAACATCAGCTCGATATCCACTGGCTGCCATCGCGAGAGTTTCGTCAAGACACGATCCAAGCGATTTCTCCTTTTGTTTTTGCCATGAGACCGCCAAGTGTTCCCTGGTTCTTCTCGCAAGGACGGCCAGAGGTCCACAAACTGCGGCAGTTTGTTGAGGCCTCTTCGCGCCTGCTTTTCTACCAAGAAGTTGAAATCGCCCACGAGGATCATGTCAGGCCACTGCTCCATCACTTCCGCACAAACTGCCAGCTGTGACTCTCGAACGTCTTGGTTGTCCAGGGACTCCAAGTGCACGGTGCCAACACTCAAGCCATCAAACTCTGCAACGAGCAGTTGCCGATCCATATCAGTCGGTAAAGAATGACAGGAAAATCGCACAGACAACCCTGGAGACGCCAGGATCATGACACCATACTCTCCTTCAAGACCAAGAAGATTTGAGGAGGACCATGAAGGAAACGCATGTTCGATGTCTCTAGCAACCTTCGGAGTCACCTCCTGAAGACAACAAATCGCTGGACCAAGCTTCCGGAGGGTTGACAGAAGGATGGCAGTGCGGAGCTCCCGATCCCGTTGTTCGAACCACACGTTGAGGCTGAGGATCCGGAGCTGTTTTGCTGAGATTTCCGGGGACCGGAAAGGAAGCAGAATACCGAAGTGTTGAGGTAACTTCTCCAGCAGTTTGTCCAAGTTCTGCAGCAGGAACGCCCAAGTCGCATGTCTTGGCAGGATTGCGTTGGTCGCTTCTGACAGCAGTCTCCGGACAAAGCTCGCTGCGTGCCCAGGGTCCGCGACGCCGTGTAAGCAAAGGTCAGCCAGAAAATCGAAATTAGCTGTGTGCAATCGGAGAAACTCCTGTTTGTCAAAAACCTTGCTCTTCATGCCAAAAAAAACAGCACTCTTAGGCTTCACCAGACCTGAGATTGAACGGAGCACCTTCTTTGTCAACTCTTGATGCCACGTCGTAGGCAGCGCAGCGCATAGAGTGACGATCGGGACAGGTGTTTCCTCTTGCTGCAAGGCAACGAAGTGGATCGAGTTCAACAAATCCTGCTGAGAAGCATCTCCCAATGTCGAGTCCAAAGAACCTGCTTCAATTGCCTGTGAGAGGGCGGCAACTTGAACGTGGTCATACTGACTTTCCTTGGGAAGACTGGGAAGACTGGGAAGCCCCTTCATCTTGCAGACCTCAAGTGCTGAGAGGGTGTTTGGAGAGTTCTCGACATAGAGCTCGCAATACATGTAGACATCTGGCACAAGTTCGATTTCGACTTCCGTGACGAGACTCTGCAGAATTGCCAAGAGGCTGTTTTTTACTTGCTCTGTTTCTTCTGGATCATACGAGTTCTCCACAAAGACTTTGCAAATCATTTCTTCTCCATCTTCTTCATCTTCGACCTCAAAGGAATCTGGATGAAATCCCAGCTTTGGCAAAAAGCCCACTAATCCTCCCCCCCTCCCCCCCCCCCCTCCCCCTTCCCCCCCCGAAGGCCAAGCCTTGAGCAATTACTGCCTTGGGCCGAGGCCAATGGAAACCACTGACGCACCCTCACTCTGTGACACTGTGCTTTACTTTAAGGTGGCCATGTATGTGACTATATGGCTCTCGGTTGGCAGAGCCTCGGTTGCTCATGATGCCACAGGATATAAGGGGAGGAGGCCATGACAGAACTTGATAGAACCAAGCCAAAGAATTGCGACATCCTGCAAAGGTCCGTACTCTGTCTGACTCTGTCTAATTAGCAGTGCTGTCTTCGCTATTTTTTGGACGAGCGATGTGCGCAGATCACACCGCACGTCTGACGCATTGCCAGCAAGTCGAGCTTTTAGAAACAAGGAACGGTCGACAACACCCAAGCGACAGTTCTGCAAAGCCTGCTTGGCACGAACCGAGAAAGCAACGCGGAAAATCTCTCCAAATCCAAAAAAACCAACCCACACAACTTGGAATTAGGGGTGAGGGGGTCCGGGCTCCAAAACCCTCAACTTTAATCAAACCAAAACGCTAATCCATCCGAAAATGACCTTAGGGATAAATATACCCCCTAATTATATAAATAAAAATCAGTTCAGAGTTGAGGGAGGGCGGGGTTTGGGGGCACCTCTTGTATCGGGGGCAGGGATTTATTACATGCATAAGCTAAGCCTTCGACGACATCCTCAACTACGGCGCCAATTCCGAGTTCTCGTCGGAAGCACTTCTCGGCAATGTAGGGCCACACTTGATTCATTTCTTCTGGAGGCAGCAAGAAGCCCCAACTCCCGCTCGGAACACCATGCCGAAGTGAGAGATTTCTCAAGCCGTCCCGAAGCTCTTCGGTCGAAACCCTCCAGTTCCAGGACCTCGTCTGCACTCTTTCCAAACCCTCAACAAGAACTTCTTATGTTTGGGTCCTCTTCTTTGGTATTCCAAGTTCGTCCTCCCATCTGCAATCCAAGTGACAACTTTTCCCAGTCTCGGCACACGTTCACAATCTGTCTGAAACGCTGCTGAATTGGAGGACCAACAGACAAACAGCTGTACCTGTCCCAGTCATAGACGGACGGCCTAACACGTTGGAAGCACCGGAGCTGCACTTCTGCATCTGACAGATCCAGCCGTATGGCCTCGTCCCAAGACTGAAAGCAGGCTTAACGTTCTGCTGATCCCACCCCGAGAACAAGCTTTCCTTTCCCTGTCACAGTACACAAACCCTTTTGGCTTATCAGAAGGGGCCTGGCGCGTGCGTGTAAAAGTAAGTGGTAATAGTTAATAGTAGACAGGGGCAAGAGTCAGTCATAGTAATTAGTAGTAGAGTGGGTAATGTTGCAGTGGCCTCCATACTAGACCTCCAGAGCTCCATGAGGTCCATCACTCTCTCCAATTTCGTCGGGAGCCTCTGCGACACATTGTTTGACTTTGCCCTGGCCGCGGAGTGCGTCTTGCCGCCACCCTTGCACCCTGGGGTTCAGGCCATTCAAGACTCTAACATCTGAAAGACTTCGGAAAGGAACGCCCAAGCTCAGAGATTTTCAGCACCCGAAACCACAACTCCCGCATCCCTGTCATTTAAATCTATAAAGGGCGTCCATCAACGCGAACCCGTTGTAGGCACATAGTCAAGAGACCTTTGTTGTTGGATCCTTTTCCTTTTCCTTTGGCTGTCTGCTCCGGCTGCTTGGGGGCTGCTCGCGTTGGACAGCGGACGGTCAAGTGATCTCCAACAGCCCCACAGGAGCGGCATGTGATTGGCATGGATGCAGCGATCTTGGGATGTGTTAGGGCCGCTTCTGTAGCAAAGGAGGAGAAGCAAAACACATAAAAAGGAGACGGAACATCAACCACCTAAATCAAGTTGTCAGAAAGCCCTTGCGGCATGTGCCTTCAGGTTGCGTGATTCAACAAATGTCTTTGGCATCTATGGCTCAAAAGCATATCATCTCTTGAAGTCTTTTAATTATTGATTTTGCCCCTTTCACTCGTCATGCGTGCTCTGTAAGAAGAGCATCGCGCCATTTCTGAGCCAAAACAAGTCAGAATGACATTGTCAGGACATCACCGTCGTCAGCTCGGGGGACCGACTACTGAAGTCTGCGGGCTGCCACTCTTCAGATGTGCACCAATTTCAAATTCATTCAAATTCAGTCAACTGCCAAGCCCCAATATTGTCCAAGCTTTGAGCAGAGCCGCGGGTGGACGCCCGGAGGGGAGGCATCCTCAAACGGTCATTGTTGTCGGAAGCTTATGCCATTCAGATGCGTTGGGCTCCATAACAATTGCAAGTATTCAGGAACCCTATAAACCTTAGACCCTAGACCCAAGCAGGCAACGCAACTCTCGCAACTCTCAATGGCCTCAGTGGCACCCTTGCTGGGCCTGGTGGTAGCAGAAGCAAGCGTTTGCAGCCCCGGTCCAGGCGCAGGCGGCGCAGGTCTTGTTCCTCACTTGGGGGGGGATTTCTTCGCGCTTCAGGGGTCAGAGGCTCTTACAAGGGCTGAAAATTCCAGAGTCATATGGTTTCTTGCATAAAGAGGCCTGGAGGCACGGTCTTTGTGGAGTTCTGGCTAGCCAAGCCACGTGATATCGGGCGCACGTCTTATGAGCTTTGAAAGCCTAACAACACGAACCCACAGGCTGCTGCGGTTCCTCATCGTGATTGGGTACATCATCCTAAGTCATGGTCATATTTGCTTCTGTTGTGCATGCCAAATACCGGTGGTAGACTTTGGTCTCATGACACCACCATCACAGGAACTCCTGATTCAGCTTGCTGATAAACAGTTGCCGTTTCAAATGCATCCTTCCTCTTGCGTAGCCGAGTTTTCTCCGCATGTCTGGCATGGTACAGAATCATGGAATCCTAAGAATTGCGTGGAGTATTGTTGCTATATACCACCAACTGCCTTCAAAACCTGAGCCCCAAAGCGCTCCAACTTCTAAGCAAACAAGGCCTCAGGGTGCCAAGCTTGGAAAGCTTGGCAGGGGGAGACCGCAGCCAAATCTTGAAGGCATCCTCCATCAGTGCAGCTGAATCACGTCGTATAACGGTCTAGGGTTTGGGGTTTCCTAGTTGACTCAGAGATGCAGTAATAACACACACGACTTCCATCTCATTCAGGACTCTATTATTACATTCGATCAAGACGGCATGAGAGTGCGGGACGCATGCATTCCATTCGCTTCACTCAGTACTTATTATAACCAAAGGATGAAAGGAACGTACCAAAAGAGAAGACGACATGAACGATGCAAACGAGAGAACAGAATGACACGGCTAATCCTGGTCCTTCGGAGATAATATTACTACTGATAGGCATGGCCTATTACAAGGAGAAAGTCATTCATAATTGCAATCAAATGAGAGTTATTGTGTGATCGAAAGGACTAAAGTTTACTCACATATTTCCGTTATTATAAGTTGTAACACGCACACTCACTTCATTCGTTCGTTTTTAAGATAGAGAGCGGGAAAACTCAATCACCAATGCTGTCAACTTTAGGAATTATACTGTCATTTCCCCAGAACTTACATTCATTAAACCACTTCAATGATCAGTAAAGTAGGCCGTTAACCACTTATTGCCCCTATTGACTAACCTGGTTTCCGTTCGTGCTACCTTCGTCTCACAAGGGCTTATTAGAAGGGAGCAAGACTGAAGAGAATGAGTGAACTTAATTATAAACGAATGAATGCAGTGAAAGAGTGCATGAATTAAGTGAGTGATTGAAAAAAAGGAATTCATATTGATCTGCTTCATCTTTCGCTTCACTCTTTTCCCCTTTCTTTGCCTGGTTATAATACTAACTAATCGCCCCTATTAATTATCGATTTTATGGGGCTTATAACGCTCACTCCCAGACACAACTTTAGGATTGCTTTAGAAAAGACCCTGGATTTACCGTTCAAACCTCAGAACTAGACGCTGGACTTTGAGGAAGACGTGAAGAGAGTTATGAGAATAAGGGTGTGCACGAGAATTATAATTAATGAGCCCCTTTGGGTTCCGTTCACTATTTAATTCAGGCACTCATTTCTCTCGTTTGTAAGTATAATGATATTGTTCTCTTCACTGCAGTTCTTATATTCATGTGTCCCGTGCGCTTATTAGAATACTACTTGCACAGGTCTTTTCGTCGTTCATTTCATATGGCCTTTTTCGTACGTCACGAAAACAGCGAGCCATAGCTGAGAGCTTGACTAGGGTTTAGGGTTTAGGGTTTAGGGTCTAGGGTTTAGGGTACTAAAGAGGCAGTGAAAGTTGGTGCTGCAGGGGGCGTCATTGCCTAAGAGAACACTCCTGGACAAGTGCCGGTATACGAGTTGCGTCCTCAAGCGTCCTCCAGGATCTCAGAAAACGGCTGTGACGTTGCTGGACCTCATGCAGGCCGTAATGATACATGCGCCGCTCCATCATCATGTCATCAGTCTGTCAGAGACGTTGGCGCAGACTTGCCGTCGCAGCTGAAAGCTTCAATGGTGAAGGCGACCGCCTGACATCATGCGAGTTATGGCCGGCAAATCACCGAGGACATGCGGAGGTTGTTCTGAACTAATGGCTCTTTTGGTATTAACATCTCATAAAAGGAACTACCAGAAGGCAAAAGGCCCAAAATGGGAACAACCCCCCACATGACGATTCAGCCGGGGACCCTCTGGGGACTCCACACGCCTAAACATCCGCATAACACCATAACCTAGTACAAAAACCCCCCCGGCCCCAAATACCGATCCCGGGTCTGTCCCTATTAAAACCTGTACAGAGTTAGGGGGAGGGGGGGATTAGGGGGGCGTGGAGGCCCTCAACCCTAAACCCTAAACCCTAAACCTAAACCCTAAACCTAAACCCTAAAACCCTCGACCCTAAACCTAACTAAACCCTAACCCTGACCCCTCTCACAAGGCTGCAAGGCTCTGACTGTTTTTGCCGGACTGTCTGTTCCGTGCTTGTCTGCCTGGCTTTCAGTCAGGCCTGCTCTGGGCGGCCTGACTGGCAGCCTTGTCTGAACAGGTAAGGGAGCCGGCCACTAGCTGACTGTCTGTCCTGGGGGCTGAAAAACGTGCCTTAAAGGCTTCAGGATCTCTCTTTCTGCCTGTGACCGGCTGTGACCGGCTGTAGTCCCTTGTCACTGGCTGACTGACTGCCTGACTATGTCAGGGCCTGAAGCACAGCAACAACCACGAAAACGGGGGCCCGGCCTGCCTCAAGCGAGCCCCCCAGTCTGTCACCCTCACGGCCAGCCTGTCTGCCCTGCTTCCAGTAGGTAAAAGACAGGAATGTCACTGGGCATGGTCTCCTTCAACTCCTGAAGCTGCCTGTCACGAACTACAGTGTCCTGGCTGGAGGGACTCTGAAACAGCTTCTTAGGAGTGGGTGTCTGAAAGCTGGAGGGGCGCTTCAGACCCCTCTCTCTGCTCAGCTCAGGAGTCTCAAGCTCCTGTGAGGGCTGCGACCTCACTGCTGGGCTGATGTGAGGTTTCTTGCGAGGCTGCGAACTCTGTCTTGCTGAAGGCTGCGAGCTGTCTGCAAGACTCTCTCTCTCGAGATCGGGCACCTCTCTCTTGCGAGGCTGCGAACTCCGTGTTTGCGACGGCTGCGAGCTCTCTGCAGGACTCTCTCTCTCCAAGTCCGCCACCTCTGTGCCTTCTGCCCCCAGCCTGGCAGCAAGCTCTCTTCTTGTGACCAGAGCTGTCAGCAACTCGGTCTGCTTCACCAAGGCCTCGACGACGGCGTCTTGGCTGCTTTCGGGCTAATTAATTAGGTTGCCTCTGACTCAGACAGTGTGAGCCTCGTTGTCTGCAACCTTGGTCTGGTCGCTGGCCATGCTGCACACAGCCTGTCAATGCAGGTGGTCTTCCCTACCCTGCTTGAACTGTCATTCACTTAAACACGTCTAATCTCTCTCTGGCCTGGGTCTGCAGACCGGCTGAGTCAGGCTTAAGCCCAGGCTTGGCTGCAGAGCCAGCATGCTACAATAAGGACGGGCTGGTTTCTCGGACAAACGATAAGAACCCCACTAATACTAAAACCCTTCGGGGGTTTTTATACAAGGGGGGGGGGGGGCCTGTTATATTAGGGGGAACGGATTAATCTCCTCCCCACTTGTGAAGCCCTCAAAAGAGGTAGGGGCTTTATGGTCAGTATGCCAGAAGGAATCCCAGTACAATCAAGCCGCTAGTCTTTAGATGGAACCCGATATTGCACTCACCAGTAACAATAATGTAGACCTTGCCTCTCAAACGTTTGGCGGGTCTTCAATACTAGTGGTGGCGGAGGACTGTATATCTATTGTGGCTTCAGGCATTGCTGTTGGAGACGCTGGTACGGTAAGCACTGAACTAACGAGAGATAATGCTCCACCTGCGCCATCAGACAGTAGCGTGCGCAGCAGGCCAGCTTTGCAGCCAAACCCTACAGACCATAAACAAACCAAGTTCGGAACCACAAGCAGGCTTGCAAAAGCGACCGAGCCTGTAAGCCGACACCGGGGACTCCACATGTTCATCGGGCGATGAGGAACTCGACTCGCTGTCGGGGTGTTTTGGTGTCAGGATGTGTCAGGCACTCCTGTTGTAGAAGGCACTTGTATAAGGACACATGCAACGCCAGATCTCGGCTCAGGGAGCCGTGCGGGCTCATGCGGGTTCTGGTCGGGTCTGGTGATGTTGGCGACCTCGGAACTCCCTAAACTAACCCAAGTCTCAACCCACATTTCACCTGAACTCTGTAAATTGCACCGAAACCATACAAGCCTAAACCTTGCATGCCACTGCCTTACCGGCTTTGGGCGCGCATGGTGCTCGAAGTGCTACAGGGGCTTGTCAATGGTTGCCATGAGCTTGATGAACGTACAAATCTAGATTATGTGCGGGCATCTCGCATGACAGGCTTCCGCAGCTGCAGCCCGAATCCCCTTCTGAAACACGACACCTCTCGATGCAGAGCAGGCCGATGTAGGCACCGCAGTTTTGTGCAGATCTTCAAATGCTGCATTGTGGTCGAACTTCCCCCAAAGCACTCTCGAAGCTACAACACGAGGCCTTACGAGGCTTAGATAAGGACTTTGTCGCAGTTGGGACGTTGCCATGAGCCACGCGGGAGTTCTGCATCTTCTCTCAGGTTCGCGATAGAGTTTGGACAAAGATTGCAGTGTAACATCCAAATTTATACGGAACGGACATGCTCCAAGAAGGCCCCACGGCCGGATTCTTCTGCTTCCCTATGGTCGATGACTCTGGCACGTAGATCGAGGAATGCAAAGCAACGAACCCGCGTTCCACGTCAATATTCATGAGGTGTCTACTGTCGGTTCCTGTGGTATAAGGTGCCCGCCCAAAGGGGGACGGAATTCAGAGCTCCCCCCCGTTGGCAACTTGTCATGGGATTTACAAGGATTCAGGAAGTGTTTCGGGCTCCGCAATGAAGGGAATGTTGACAAGCTCGACGCTTTTGGCACGTGACTGGCAGTGTGCCGAAAACTGCGTGTTGCAGTCTTTGATGGTATCGCTCGCCAACAAATCCGTCTTGACGACGAGCTCGAAGTCGACCCTCATGTGTGTGACGTTGATTCTGACGTCTCCGGCTCAGGTATGCAGACATATCAGCAGCAGCAGCAGCAGCAGCAGCAGCAGCAGCAGCAGCAAGACTTTGACCAGGCGGGTCGAAGTCTGCTTCTGCCATGTCTGAACTGAACACCACACATCCCCGTCGAGACAAGACGCAAGCACACCTCAGCCGTCTGTTTACAGCGTTTCAGGCCCAGCTCTCGAAACCGACTAAAAACTTGCAAGCGCGTTCTGCAGACAATGGCGTCTTCAAATTCCACCACTGCAAACTTGAAGTCGGACTTCGCATCATGGTTGAAGTTTTCCGCGGCGCAAGCTGAAGGCGTCATTTCCGACATTTCGGCATTCCCGTAGCCGCAGAGCCATGGTTTCGTTGCAACGTCTCGCCGTGTTCCAGCGGCAAGTCATCTGACTGAAGTGGTCCGCAGCTGTGAATGAGCCGTCTGCTTAGATCGGCTCTACAGTTCCTCCCAAGAAGGCTGCAAACCTTTGCGATCATCTGCGTTGCCATTGCAACCATGGGCCAAAGCTGCTGCTGTGCAGCAGCAGCTTTGCCCCATGGCTGCAGTGGGAACGCAGAGGATCGCAAAGGTTTGCAGCCTTCTTGGGAGGGACTGTAGCAGTCGCAAACAGGCCTGTGAAGGTATAGTCTCGCAACATGGCCGCATGCAAATGCTGAAGGCCCAGAACTCCCCTAAACTCCCTAAAGGTTTATAGTTTAGGGTTGAGGGCAACCCTCACCTTCACTTCACAGCAGCCTCCACCCCCACCCCCACCCCCCTAAGATCCTCAGCTGCAGGCCCCATGTGCCCCTTGATCACGCCCTACAGACGGTACCTTGACACATCTACGGCATCTTCCAAGCCCGAAGCATCCCAAACATGCCAAAAGGAAACACCTGAGTTCTGGGTGCGACGGCAGCACCTTAAGGACTTATAGCGAGTCCCAGGAGAGAAAGGCTTTTCGGGCTTGGGGTTTCGGGTTTAGGGTTTAAACATGCCAAAAACAACACCTGCTACCAGTACTTTCCCCAAGCCTTCAACTCAAAAGAACCTAACGAACTGCAAAGAAATTACACGCGTAGGACCAGTGTAGGGCAAGATATGAGAGTTACCCAGATGTTCTGGCACACATTTATACCCCCAATTATGGAACTCCCCTTGCAAGGACCCTAAACCCCAAACCCCTAAACCCTAAACCCAAGAAGGGATCCTGAATGTTCGGAAGCCCCCCCAAACCCTGAGACGGAGACTTCGAGGAGGCAGTCCGCATCCGGATCTCGGCGCACGCCACGAAAAAACATGAAATCTTACGGCCCCCGTAGGCCCCGTCATGTTGGACCTGGTTTGGTAGGGGCCTCCTCTATAAAGTTGATTTGGCTGGGCTATTCAGGACAACCTGACTGTTTACTGTTTAGGGGTGCACAGTGGGATCCTGAATAGAGACCAATCGTCCGGGCGCCGTCAGAAAGTTCCACCTGGCGCGCCTTTAAGCAAGATTGCCGGGCATCGCTGCCCCTCTTAAATTAAGATAAACTCCTCCCTATATTGAAATTACCCCCGGACCCGTGTAAAATGGAGCAAATCCAGCCTCGAGTGTCTTTATTGTTTTTCTTTTTTTTTGGGGGGGGGGGGGGGGGGGGGGGGGGGGGGGGGGAGGGCCCCCAACACCAACACAGGTGCAACACTAAGGGTTTAGGGGTTAGGGCCGGTTAGGGTTTAAGAGTTGAGGGTTTAGGGGCTAGGGGCCAGGGTTTAATCACGAACGCAGACACCCTAATAGCCCTGAGGACCTACTCCCCACAACCCTTTAAAGCATTCAGAGCCGGCCTCAGCATCAAAGTCGGCGCAGATTCCGAGATTCCGGCCCCGCAATCACGCTTCCTGAGGCTCGCATGGCGTCAAAAGGGCTCTAAATGGGCATAGGGAATGAACTGTATGGGTTTCTGCGGGCTAGGGTTTAGGGTTTAGGGTTCAGGTTTCGGGTCTAGGGTTGGAGGGTGTGAAGCCCTAAGCCCTAAACCCTTCACAAGGGGCCCCAAAACCGTATTTCCAAATTCGAGGCCCAAAACCCAAAACCCGGCCCCACAGCCTTATAGAATTTAGGGTTTAGGGGTTTAGGGGTTTAGGGGTTTAGGGTTTACCTAAACGACAAGCCCCAAACCCTAAACCCTGAAACCCTGAACCCTCCACGTCCTCGACTGCGCTAAGGCCCCTGCCAAACTCCGACCGTGTTTTCGCAAAAGAGCTTGGGGGCCTGCCGACAGAAGAACTTTAGGGTTAAAACCCTAAACCCTGACACTGAGGCGCGAACTTGTCAAGTAAAGAACGCCATTTAGTGTTAAGGGTTTAGGGTTTAGGGTTTATAGGGTTTCGGGCATGCGGTGTTTAGGGTTTCGGGCTTAAGGGGCCAAATTGTGCAGCCCGCTTTGCATGCTGAATGTTGGAGCTGGTGTTTGGTGCCAGCAGGTGTAGATTCACAGGCATGTGACTGCGCAGGCAGTAGGCTCCGTGCGTAGGTGATGAAGATCCGGAAATATGCAGCGTCCTCTGCGACTCTCGCTCAAAGCTGTGCTTTGCACCTTCAGTGGCTCCGCTCCCTTACACAGCTTGGAACTGGAATCGCCGAGCAACAGTATGCAACAGTATTGAAGGAAGGACGGGCCCTCAAAGCCTAAGGCCATTGTGCAGTTTTTGTGTGTGTGCATTTCTTCTGGAGGAGTGCAGACTTTCTGTGAAAAACCAAGAATTGTCCGAATCGGCTGCACTTCAATTCTCTCAGCTTGGGCATCTGCTGCGAAGTTGTGACACCAGCTGGGGCTCGAGAGTCCGAAGATCTTGGCACACCTCACGCGTGCGCACTACTGTATGGGAACTCATGAATTACTTGGACTCATTCATGTCATGAGTCACTGGACTTGTCAACAAGGTGATGCTTCTGGCTTGCGGCAATAAGTTGGCAGCAAGGTTCAAGGTGTCGAAGCTAGCACGTGAAGCCAAGAAGAGCCCGTCGAAACCCACCGGCGACAACCTAGCACCTAGCACCCATCTGCAGTCTTTATCGGCCATCTTTAATTTAGACGGCATGAGCTGCAGCGCAAGCCAGTCCATTTTCGTGCACATATGATATTCTCTTTTGGTGTTCGAACGTGTGCTCTGTCAAGGGGCGTGAGTCTCTGGTCGCACATCCAACCCCCTCGCAGGTTACTGGTTCACCTGCATTCTCCGGCAGCCGGGCACTGTGCAACACTGCGGCTGCTCCCACCCCTGTGTTCTTATTCTCACGGCAATCTTCAGCTGCTTCCCTTAAAGCTTTCGAAGCAGCGCCATTGCTCTGCCAGGCCCTGACAGTGCCTCGGCCGTCTGTGGTCTCAGCTGCGAAGACGAGTGGAGACTGCAGCAGCGAGTTGGACTTCTGGCCTCGGCACTCGGCACACATAGATGAAGCCCAACCATGCCAACAAATCATTTTTCTTGGAGCCCAGAGTGCAGTCAAGCACACCCCAGCCTCAACGTTCAACCCCGCTGCAAAAAGCTCACTTGCATCCGCTCTGCCCGCACCGTCGATCTTGGGATCTTTTCTTCAGGCAAGCGAATCATGCCACCTCTCAAAGGTGTGTAGACGTTTTGCAGCTCTTCAAACGCTGCTGCATCCTCGAACCAATTTGAGAAAGCACTCTCCTGGCTGTGCAGTCTTTTGAAGTTACTGCCACGAGGATTGTGTAAGGAGTTTGTCACAATTGGGAGTTTTGCCATGAGCCACGCGAGAGAGCCAAAAGAGTAGGTGCCAGCACTGCCCAATGAACCGGTGATACTGAGTCAGGATTCAGGAGGTGTCAAGCTGTAGGTCCAAAAGCCCCTATGCTCATCTGGAGATTCCCGAGCAAAAAAAACACTCACAGAGCTGCCAGAAAGGGCTCCCCGTCACTCTGCAGATGCGGAGCTGCCGGTGGTCTGAGCGCGCTCCCAGGCTGCACGCATGAGGCCTGCAACTGGAAGATTTGGGGGCTTTCAAGAGACGAGGACATTGGGAAACCGCTGCAAAGGATCACTGTCAGTCTTTGGGAAATGCTTTCGCAGGAGAAGGCTACTGTATGCTACTGTATTACTGTAGAACAGTCGGCATTTATTACTCGTGCGTGCTTTGGTTTTTCGTCCCCCGAATGTGACTACAGGCCCACGAGCCCGTACAAACAAAAACGCTCCGGCCGTCACCAGACAAAGAACTGATTGCACAAAGCAACTGTTTCTATAGATCCCAGGTCAAGCCTTCCGCATGGCGCACCTCTGCGGCCTTGCTCTGCCGGTACTCCTTCCGCTCCTCATCAGTCCCTTCGCTGGTCGTTCTCCAACGCCTGTCGAAGGTCGTCGCATTTCGCTTTTCGTCCGACTCTTGGATGTCCTCCCAACACCGCACGGGTTGGAGGGGGGGAGGGTCCTTCAAGGTTGCCATTGCGTGCACTGCGTGTACTAACTGGTACGAGTACATCCGCGTATGACTCTGTATGCCTCTAGGTCATCTATTACTAATTACGTCAAGGTACTTTGACGTCGAGGTTCACGAATGCATGGCCAAAGCAAGCAAGACGGGACAAGAACGCTAGGAAACACGCACCCACACACACAGAAACACACACACACACACACATAAAAAAAAACACACACACACACAGAGAAAAAAACGCACACAGAAAAAAAACACGCACGCACACGCACACGCACACGCACACGCACACACACACACACCACACACACACCACACACACACACAAACACGCACAGCATCACTCCCTTGCACGTGCACTCCTGAAACTTGCGGGTAAACGTTCCGCGTGATTGGCCGCTCGGCAATACAGTCTCACCGTTGGAGATCGCATCGCTGGGAAGCAAATCCGTCTCTGCCATCAGCACAAACTCTTCGTTGTGCGGATCGAACTCCCTCTCATGGCAGGTTTGACCTGAGCCCGAGACGTCGCAATCATCGTCAAACACACACACACACATCCCTTTCGAGACCAGACATGAGAACATCTCAGCAGCTTAGAGGTTCAGGCCTTTTCAAGCCCAGCTCTCGAAAACTAAAAACTAGCGCGTTGCTTCTGCAAACCATGGGGCCTTCAGATGGTGGCAACTGTGGCAACACCGCAAACTTTGACCAGCTGTCGAACGCTGGCTCAGGCTCCGGTTTCTCACGGCCGCAACAACAGCTTTGGCCCATTGTTGCGTAGCGGATTGCAAACAGATTGCAAGCTTCTTGGGTAGCTTTGAGCCGATCTAAGCAGACGGATGCAGACGGCTCATTCACAACTCACAACTGCGGACCACTTCAGTCAGATGACTTGCCGCTGGAACACGGCGAGATGTTGCAACGAAACACAACGAAACGCTGCCGAACCCGAGGCCAACAAAAGCTAGCTCTGGGTATTGCGAAGCTTTCTCCTTGAGAATTACGTGATACAGCGTCAACCACACTGCGCACCTCACCACCACACTGCCCAGCACACTGCCCAGCACACTGCCCCCACACGCCCCAATCAACCGCACCAGGCCACACTCTGCACCTTCCGTTGAGGTGTTGAGCTCAAAATGGGCGTGGCGCACTGGGCCTCCTCAAAGCCCCCACCATCCCACTACATCTTTACCATACGGCCAGCATCACCTTCAGCATCTCCTTCCTCTCAGCATCGCCACAAGACCAGCAACACCGATCCCCCACACGAGCAGGTCCACACCATCACCCCGCGCACCCCAACGTGATGGTGATGCTGTTAGTGATGGAGGTGATGATGGTGATGATGCTGATGCTGATGCTGATGCTGATGCTGATGATGATGATGATGGCAGCGACGAGGGCGTGAAGATGTAGAAGATGATAAAGAAGAGATGATGTAGCAATGATGCTAATCAACGAAGGGCACAGAAACCATCACAGGCGGATCCCCTGACGCACGCATGCTTGCTAAGGATCCAAATTGATACTATCAATCTTGACCCCTCGCGCCCCCCTCCCCAAAGGGAATTCTCTTGAATCTCGACCCCTGTCCCCCCCCCCCCTCCCCCCCTCCCGACTCCATCCTATGATACAAGAAATTGCTCCGGACCTTATCTGGCCCTCCAGCCAGCCAAAGCCACACTAAACTCAAGCCAAGGACGGCTAACTTTCGTGATTTGAGGCTGCCCAGGTTCCGACACGACTCGGTGGGTTCGGCAGCGCGCGGCCTTGGCTAGGTCAGGAGTTGCCTGGTTCGTTCTCAACTTTTCTCAACGATGGGAGAGCTACAGCGAATGATGTGGTGTTGGTATGTGTTGGTCATGGAAGACCTGGTAGAGGTTCTGAGCTCAAGGCCTCGAGCTGTCATAGCTGCCACCAGTCCCCTGAACAGCGCCACAGAGAGTGGCTTGCTGCATCTGCACACGTCGGATGCTCTACAATGCTCGCAATGCTCTTTCCTTTGCTCTACAATCCCTACCCGCACTGCTACTACTTTGCTCTGCTACTTTTTGCGGGCGCTGCCCGCTGTTGTCGGACGATGGAGGCCCTGAAGCGAAGGGGCCTCAACGAAGAGAAGTCACACTCTGAAGAAAGCATGGTTCAAGATAGATATACAACGAATTGCGAGACTTGCCCTTTCAACCGAGTCCACTGCGCATAACGTGGGCTCGCAGAGTTGGCACGGGAGGCAATCGCTACCTCCAAGGGTCAGAAGCACGAAGTCTTTCGCAAATCGAGGTTACATGGCTGACCTTTCCGGCAGTTCAGAGGGTCCTCGCCGGCCAATGGCTTTTCCCCGCCGACCTCGCTGACGCCAGGCCTCCCAGGGAGTGCCCTACAGGACAAAGCTTTTGGCACTTCGTGGCAACAAGGGGTACAGTACTTGACACGACAAGGCTAACCAATCAATGCGCGCCACGAAGCCGCAGCAGCAAGAACGTGAACACGTCTTATCTGCTGATCTGTTTCAGAAGGCCACAAACTCACCCAAACAGCGCAGTTTGGTCTGCGATGCGCAGGCCTCCCATGATCTCAAACTCTTTTCTTCCGTGCTCCGGAAAGCTCCCCCTCACCGCAGGGCTTTCCAGGCGGCAGGAGCACAAGCTCCGGGTGAGGAGGGGACCAATGCAGGTCCATGCCTGGGCACATTGGCACATTTATGGGCTTGGGGGTCCCTACACCCAAAACCCTAAACCGGACACCCTATGCCGGGTTTAGGGTTCAGGGTTCAGGGTTTAGGGTATCCTAAACCCTAAACCTTGATCAGGCACACAAAGCTTGGTCTGTGCGATGCAGATTTGTCAGGTCTGGTGCTGGCGAGTTTTAAGCCTGGGCCAACGTTGGCTCTTAATCCCAGGTGCACTCAGGCATAATCGAGGACAACCCAAAATAACGTGGTTCTCATCACAGTTTTATGAAGATGGTGAAGAACATTCATTGCATCAGCCTCAGCTCGCTTTCAAAGGTCGGGTTCCTAGGTAGTCTTTTCTGATCACTACGTTCCAACCTTTACTTTACGCGTGGCACTTTGGGACTTCGCCCTCCTGTGATGTCTGCGTCCGGGCGTACATCACACGCACAGGCGGAGGAGGCGTGTGATGGGTCCTATGCGCGTGTATTGTGGGCACTTGAATCCTATCTTTCTCCTGCTCCCTTCTTGAGATCATTGGCCCACGGGCAATAGATGCTGTGCCAGAAATTGACGAAGATCTCTAAGCGGAAAGCTGCTGCATACATGTTTTGGGCACGAGTTCCGGCCTTCTGGCTGATGCCGTGTCTCAAAATGCCTCCATCGGGGGACTTGTCATTGTCCAATGGACATAGAGAAATTAACAGAGAAACATAGAGAATCTCATGGCATCAGATTTACCAGGTTCTAATGGTTCAATGAGATCAGTTGCGGTTTGCTGTAGTTTTTTTTTTTGGATGTTGTTGGCTCACATTACCTGTTTCTACCTCTTGCGAAGTGGTGCAGAGTACTTGTAATTTCACATGTTCACAGCCTTTCTTGCGATCGAGGATGTTTCTTACGGTTCTCGTGTTGCCTCTCGTGCTCAAACAAAGGGTTTGCAGCGTGGATTCCATCCAGAGCTGACTCCAGTGGTCGCCTGTTGTAGGTTTTGCGCAATGTTTGGCGTTGGACAGAACCTGTTCTACCAAGGGCAGTGCAATCCGAGTGCCAACTGGGGCATGCAGGGAAACTGGTTTTTCCCCCTCCATAGCAACGTGTATGACGGGCAACACGTCCAAGGAGGCGCGGAGACGGCGACAGTGCCTATGCAAATGAGCAGTCCTTCGATGCAGCCTTTGCATCACACAGGCTTCCAACCCGCACACATGACACCTATGCCGAACCCCCCCGGTGTCCCTGATGCTTCGCAAGCTTCGACAACAGTGCCTTTGCAAATGAGCAACCCATCCTTTCAACCAATGCATCATACAGGCTGCCAACCCACGCAACCGCCTATGCCAAGCCACTCTGGTTTCCCTGATGCTTCGCAAACTCCATCCCAGCCACACGCGTCAAGGGTCCAGCAAGCTGTTGATATGCTGTTGCTGCTTTCAGAAGCTGAAAGGACTGAGGTGTTGAAAGCTATGCCTTGCGCAACAGAAAAGGCTGGCGATTTTGACAGCACTGTGCGGTGTTTGATTAACTCCGTTGTCAGCCTTGACCATCTTGATGAGAATGATCTCAGAGTTGTCGCCGATTCGCTGATTGACTCGCTTGGTCGAGTGTGTCAGGGCGTAGACTTGCACCCATTTATCACACAGTCCATGCATCATGGCATCGAGGAGGGTCGAGCTGATCCAACAAAGATAGCCGATGCTGTGTTGTTGCATAACACTTTGAATGCACTCCTTTGGAAAGCGCCAAGCCACCTCAACCCCGATGACATCCAACGCATGGATCGGGGCAGTCCTGATAAAATTGCGAAATGCCTGGCGATCAACAAGCTCATGATTCAGAGGATTGTGGAGTTGCAGCCGACTGAATCGCGCAAGTTTTGGATTCGTGAAGGTGCCAAGCCCATAGCCACCAGCAGTAATGAAAGGGACTTCTTCTTCGGAGTAGTTCCTAAATTAAACCTGCAAGTGGCCAAGCCGGTTGTGCAAGAGTGCGTTGCTTGGATTGCTACCAACGTTCCTCAGCAGTACAAGAAGGGACAACATGAGGCTCCTGAAAAACGTAAAGCTCCAACGGTCTCGGAGCATGCATCCAGTGAGCCTGCGTCCAAACTGCCCAAGCGTGTTGACTTTGACTTTGGTGCCTACACTCTTGACAAGTTTGAGCATGATGCGTCTGCTTTGCCGCGTTCATTGCCTGGGACCACGCTTCTGTCAGTCAAAGAAGCCAGCAAAGAGCAACCCATTGATAGCAGCTCACCGCTGCACGCCGTTGCTGTCAAATTTGACACTGCCTTGGAAAAGTTGGGTGTTGAGGGTCAAATCCGTGAGTCCGTCTATGGTACTTTCAAGCTGGCCACACAAAATATTGGCTTGAAGTGTGACAAGCGCCAAGTGCATGAGCTTCGCAGATGGGTGGCACGTGCCCTTGCCATGAAGCACGACGCCGATGAGTGACTACATCGTCAAGGCGATGACGTTGCCACGCACGTCGCAGAGGCAACTCGACTCCCATCGCAAAGAAGGGCCCAATGGAGAAGCGTGTTGCGATCCATACTGTTCTTGCTAATTGAGTGCATGTGTTCCGTTGCCAGGAAGCTGGGTACTGCTGGCAACTGCAGTTTGTCAGCCTTGCTTGACTTGCGACTTGTGTCACTCCCGGTTGTGATTGAATACCTCTCATTGTCAACCTTTGATCATGACGTGAGCCTTGTTGCATACCTGAAGCGATTTCCAGGCGGCCTGTGGCCTCACTTGACGACAATTCCGTGTAATGCTCTATATGTTCTGTGGAGTCCACTGCACTCCCACGTGTATGCTGGGCGGACAGTTGACTTCAACCGCAGGCACACCGATCACACTTTCAGGATACACAATCCTGGAGCCACTGGCCAGATCCCTGCGTATTTTTTCTTCAGAGAAAAGGTGCACAGTGAACTGCCTGCTGTGGCGTCTTTCTTCATGCTGCCTGTTGTGGCCGTTGATGGTGGAGTGCATGAGGCGGTAGCAGCTGAGCGTGTTTTTCTTGGCAACTTTTGCTTCAAGCTGAACACTCCTCATGTTTATCGCCACCTCAGTCATGAAGCGCTTGAGTTGGTGAACCCGAGCTTGGCACGAAGGCGAAAGATCTTAGGACCTGCAGTGCCATTGAGGGCTCCGCAGTCTCACAGTCCTGACCAGGCCTTGTTACAGTGCCAACGCCCCATGGCAAGACATCTCAGGAAACAACGAGGTTTTAGAGCTGTTGGTATGCTTCGCCTACCGTCAAAGCCCCAGCCTTTCTCATCCGTTGGCCGCATTCTGTGTGCTTTGTGTTTCAATCGGCGTGACAAAGTTGCCAAACATGGTCTCCGCCTTCTGTTCCTTCTCAAGTCTCGTACCACCCTGGTGTACATCTTCCATCAGGTCCGTCGCTGGGCATCATCCAGCAACAGAAACAATGCTATGAGGTTTTTGCGCAAACGTGCCTGCCAACTCAAGCTGCAACTCCCTGTCAAACGTCTTGTGCTTGAGTTGCCGTGGTGTGGCACCCCGTTGCACTTTCGTAGCACTAAGCAGCTCATCCAAAAGTTCCTTGTCCGACTGTTCGCCATAGGGGCTTGCCAAGCTACCGTATTTTCTGACGGGCGAGCAAAGTGCCAGATTGTTTGGAAGCCGGCTCCTAGTATGCTAGATGTGGTGCGCTCCGCGCCAAAGTTCAACAATCATCTGGATGATGCGAACTTTTGCGCATGCTGTTGTCACGCTTTCCCCAAAGATCGATGGCCAAGATGCAAAGCCCTAGATGGTACTTATCACGTTTGCGTGCGTCAGAGTGAGCTCCCTGTGCCGAGTCATCTAGACTTTATACGCCGGCTGTCAGCACGCACCCGTGTGGTGCCAGGCAAGCGTTCCACGCTTCGTGATGTTCAGAGGGGTTTTTCCCGTACTGCCCGCGCACTGCTGGATCCCTGGTGCTGTGACACTGTCAAAGAGAAGCTAGAAGCCACTTCGAAGGAATTCTCACAGTTGTTGGCTGATAGTTGGCGTGTGTTTGATGCACGTTCTGATGCGCAGGGCCACCACGTACTCATGGCTGACGTGCTTCAAGTGAAAAGGCTTTGCGAGGGTCTCTTCATAGAGGCGCTCGATAAGAACACATCGGAGTTTGTATGCATGTGCCCACGCATGTACTTTCTGCAAGCTTGTGGTTTGTTCCAGCACCACCCGCCAGGCAACCTGTTGATGATTGGTGCTGCTTATAAGGTCTTGCGCCCCTTCAAAACACATGCAGGTAACAACAGCTCCTCCAAGCTTGGAGTGGAGTCAGACATGCTGCTAACAGTCAGGAACATTGACTCCGAAGCTGTAGACTTCGGTGAGTTCACTGCACGCAAGGTCGACCTCACTGATTGCTTGCAGCCAGTTGAGGGTACAAACTTCACTTACCTACGAAGTGATGAGAACTGGTTGGACACAAAAGCCACTTCGATCCCAAATCTGCGTGAAACCCTGCAGCCAGCCTCACTCAACAAGCGGTTTAAACGTCGCTGGCTGACAGCTTTGGCAGGGCGTGATGAATCATGGGGAAAGGTCAGAGCTGTCCCCAAACACAAGAACCTTGCGATTGCTCGACCGCTGGGTGACCAGTCTTGCAATCCTTTGAGCTTGTTGCGCCGCCTCCTTGCTCGTTTCATTGACCTATGTCTCAAAAGCCTCCCGACGGATTCGCATTTTGACCGCCCCACTCACCAGTCGGTTATCGCCTCGATGGAAAAGTTTCGGGATAGACCTTTTGAACATCTGGGCTTGAGCACGAAGATGAATGAATTAAGCAACTACGGCACTCTCATCCTCTCACGGGATGTGGACAACGGATACATGCGAATCCAGCACCAGGAAGCCCAGGATGCCTGGCATTTCATCAGTTCTGCCATGCAGCAAATGGGCCGTCGGAGCGCGTGGGTTACGACCTCCCCAACTGCAAAACGCTCACTACACTCTCCTCATGGCTCTGCGTCGTGGACCAAACCGGCAGGGACCCAATGGGTTAAATTCGCCCTTGAGGACGTGGACCCTGTGTTGGCGTTCTTGTTCCGCCACATGCAGTTCTGCTTTGGAGCCGCTCGCGGGTGGCAAACCGAAGGCATCATGATGGGACAAGCTGCGGGTGGTGCAATTTTTCGACTGGTTCTCGTCGCTCATGAAATGAGGGCTTTGAGGTCTCAAACCTGGCTAGCGTACAAGGAGAACCTGAAAGACTGCTCCTTCTGTGGTATCCGCTTTGTTGACGACCTCAGGATTTTCATCCTGTATCCCCTCTGCTATGGTGAGGATTGGGCGGCAAAACGTGCTGAAGAAATTTTGATGTTTGTGTACCCTCCGCACCTTGTCATGAAGGATGATGCTGTCAACCCCTTTGTTGGGATGACGCTGCTGAGCATGCATGATTCGATCCATTGGCGCGCTCACTACAAACCTGTTGGCGAAGTTGTTGCTTACAGTCGGCGCTATCAACAAGCGCTGCTACCATGGTGCTCTTTCTCACCACCGGCGACATTTGAAGCGGTTCTCATGGGTGGTTTTGCGAGATGTAAACAATTGTCCAGCAACAGGGCATGTTTCCTACAATCTCTGAGAGACTTCATGGTGATGATCACTCGCCAAGCTGGTTACCCTGAAGGTTTTGTGACTGAAAAGCTGAAAATCTGGCTAAAGCACGTGTCGCATGACAGTACGCTGCTGAATGAGTTCCGAACCAACCTGCCAGTGATGAACGGCAATTATTGTGAGTCTTTTAAGAGGCCTCAAATCGTATTTGCAGTTGGGCGCCAAAGCCCTACATCTCTCTGAACTTTGATGTTACGACCGCCGCCCGTGGCAAAACAAATTCCACTCCGTCATATGCTTTCATGCTGATCTGCTTTGCTTGCGCATTTTGCATTCTCACGTGTCCTGTTAGTTTGTTTTGCTGGCTGGATTTCATTTTGTCAGGTCTGGTGCTGGCGAGTTTTAAGCCTGGGCCAACGTTGGCTCTTAATCCCAGGTGCACTCAGGCATAATCGAGGACAACCCAAAATAACGTGGTTCTCATCACAGTTTTATGAAGATGGTGAAGAACATTCATTGCATCAGCCTCAGCTCGCTTTCAAAGGTCGGGTTCCTAGGTAGTCTTTTCTGATCACTACGTTCCAACCTTTACTTTACGCGTGGCACTTTGGGACTTCGCCCTCCTGTGATGTCTGCGTCCGGGCGTACATCACACGCACAGGCGGAGGAGGCGTGTGATGGGTCCTATGCGCGTGTATTGTGGGCACTTGAATCCTATCTTTCTCCTGCTCCCTTCTTGAGATCATTGGCCCACGGGCAATAGATGCTGTGCCAGAAATTGGCGAAGATCTCTAAGCGGAAAGCTGCTGCATACACATTTATGGGCTTGGGGGTCCCTACACCCAAAACCCTAAACCGGACACCCTATGCCGGGTTTAGGGTTCAGGGTTCAGGGTTTAGGGTATCCTAAACCCTAAACCTTGATCAGGCACACAAAGCTTGGTCTGTGCGATGCAGATTGCAGATCATATGGCGCTGCAGGCACCAAGGCTTGAAGGGCTGGACAGCCGTGGCTTTGACCTTGGGTTTTTGTAGTAGTAGGGTTTAATTAGGGTTTAGGGTTTCGGGTTTAGGGTAAGAAAAGAGCTCTGGGTTAAAGGTTTCGGGTTTGGGTGAGGGTTTCGGCTGCTGAGCCTGATGCGGACAGCTGAAACTGGAACCTTCGAAATCTGCGTCTTCTTTGTCAGCAAGCTTCACCTGGCAACTTCCTACTTCGCTTCAATGCTTCGCTTCAATGCTTCGCTTCGAGGAAGCAAGCAAGAAGTCTGCCTCGAAGGCCTTATGAGCTGGCAGTTTGCGCATGAGGGTCCTGTACCTTAACACCATAGACTGGTACACAAGAGCTCAGCACGGTAGTTGCAGTGCCAGGTCATGCTACAGTAAGCAAATGCCACATGGATGGGGCATGTCACCGTCGGATCTTCCGGTCGGAGGAACTGGTAGCTGTGGCCGTTTCAATCTGGCAAAGCAAGGCAAATTCATCTTAAGAGACGGTGCCATGACCACTTGCAGAGGCTCTGGTGCAACTTTCTCTCCGGCATGATAGGGATGGGAATCGGCATCCGACAACCCCACACCTGTCAACTTGGCCATGTCCCCCACCCTAAACCCCACCCCTAACCCCTAACCTCTAACCCCTATGACCCCTAACCCCGAAACCCCTAAACCCCCAAAACCCCTAAACCCTAAACCCTAGACCCCCGCAGCTTCCCCAATTTTGGGATTTAGGGTTTAGGGTTTAGGTATGTTGGGTCCCTACACCAGAAACCCTAAACCCTTAAAACCTGAAACCTTAAACCCTTAAACCCTTGAACCCTGAAACCCTTACACCCCCCAAACACTAAAGCTCTTTGGGGACCTTCTGTTGTGAGGACTCCTCTGAAGACCTGCAGCCGCGCCCCAAAAATGCAACTCCCGACGCCTCCCTGAGTCGCCTGCACCCCACTCGGCCGTGCACTAAAAGCACGAAGAATTGTACCAAAAACACAAACATATATAAGTTTCAATGATGCAGTAGCAGGGCAAGATAACTGTAAAGGAAAACACATGATCAAACACGGACATGCTGATTAACTCCCAGTCACACAAGCTGTGCCGAGCTGCCTTGCAAGTTCAGACTGCATAAGGCCGCAGGCATATGCTGACGATGGCACTTCTACCCATGCAGATCCCCATGTTGGGGACCTACATGAGAGTTTCCCAAACTCTGTTTTTTTTTGTTGGGGGGGGGGGGGGGGGAGAGTAAAGGGGCTTGTATTCTAGCTGGGGGGGTGGGGGCGGAGGGGGGGGGGGGTATATAACGGGTAACCCTATCATTGTAGGGAAATGCCCACACCTTCTAGCTGCAGCAGAGCCCAATCATCACCGGCCGAGCATAAGTGGGAGCATGCCGGATTTGCGTTCCCACACACACAACCATCAACTACGGAAGGCAGCAGCTTTTCAGGCCGATCTCTTCTTGCCAGCAAGTGCATCTTTCTGTAGCAGACAGATTAGCACCACAACCTGAGCAGAGTGCAGCTAATCCAACAACTCACTGCTCCGATACACAACCCGGTCCATGTACCTAGGCTCTATGGGGCATATTAGGGGTCAGGGCAGTGAGCTTGTACTTGGGCCTACTGTAGGTACCCTCTGAAGGCTGCTACGCAGATGAAGCCGTCGTCCTCGAACTGGGCGCCGCACGCCTACAGAGCGGAGGGATGCTTCCCATTCGTCTTGGCACCTGGCCATTGGCCAAGCAAGCAATGCCATCAACAAACTCTGTATGCAAATATATGTTTATATATACATATTTATTTATCTATGTATCTATTCTACGCCTTTATCTATATGTATACATACGGATAGCGAGATACATCGATGGATGGAAGGGTGGTGAAAGGATGTGATGACGATTCCGATGATGATGCTGCTGCTGATGGTGATGGTGATGGTGATGGTGAATGTGAAGGTGTCGAAGACGATGAAGAGGAGATGAGGATGCCGGAGATGAGGAGGAGGGGGAGGGGGAGGAGGAGGAGGAGGAGGAGGAGGAGGAGGAGGAGGACACAGATCAAGATGATCATCACGACGATGATTATGACGACGGCGATTGTGATGATGATGGTGATAATGGTGGCGATAATGATGACGATGCTATTGTTGGTGATGATGATGATGATGATGGTGGTGGTGGTGGTGGTTGCTATTACGGTTCTTCTTCTTGTTGCTTTGAGCATCTTATCACTGCTATCAGTGCTCGTTTCATGCCTCTTCCATAAGGACATGTGGTAGGACCAGCCTGTCTGGAATGAGATTGACCGCGCTGCAGGACACAACCCTTGACAAACACAGAATGATGGTAGAGAGCTGATTAGAAGACTGCCCTAGACTACAGTAGGAAGGTGCTGCATGGTAACCTTCAGGTAACCTCACCCGAAGCCCCCTAAACCCTAAACCCTAAACCCTAAACCCTAAACCCTAAACCCTAAACCCTAAACCCTAAACCCTAAACCCTAAACCCTAAACCCTAAACCGCAAATTGAGCAGGCAGGACAAGCTGCGCTTCAGCTGCAGCGTGACCGAGTGTTCCGGCTCGGGCTGGCCCTCCTCGGACGCAGAGGCGACTGGTGGAGAACCCCAGGGTAGTGTCTCTGAGAGAACCCATCAGAGTAGGCCCCCGATAAAATTTGTCCAAAAATCATACAATTGAGCAACTGAATATTCTGAATGGTATATCATGGTCTGGTACTTCTTTTCCTTAGTTGCAGGGTGCTGGATCCCTCTCGGAAGGATTCGAGGCTCTGCCCTGCAAACACCCGTCCTTGCAAAGAGATGAGAGGCCCATGTACGCGAAGTACAAGAAGATCATCAACAGATATGGCAAACCTCAGGTCGTTGCGAAAGACGACAAGAGAGAACCTGCTGTGCAACGTTTAGGGTTTAGGGTTTAGGGTTTAGGGTTAGCCCTAAACCCTCATCAAACTTCCCGGAACCCGAAACCCCCCAGCAACCCCGCAAGCCCGTGCGAGGCCCAAGCTACCACATCCCCGAGGTCCTCAGTGGGTACTCCAAAAGGTCTAACGGCAACCGAGCCTGCAAGCCGACGTTGGGCTTGGAGTTTTAGGGTGTTGGGTTTAGGGTTTAGGGTTTAGTTTGTAGGTCCTGGGTAGGAACCCTAAATCCTAAACCCTAGAAACCCTAAACTCGAAACCCTAAACCCGAACTAAACCCTAGACCCCAAAACCCACCCACAGCCACACCACAGGGGGGGGGTCCCATTGGGGGGGGAGGAGGGGGGTGGCAGGCCGCGCCGGTATCAAAGACAGGGCCCTCATTGCCTCATTCCCTACTAAGAACCAGGGGGAAAAGGGAACCCTTCTTAACCCTCCTCTGGCTCTCTTAAACAGGGACCTTGTTCAGAGGGTCTATATCCCTAAGGGTCACCGCGTAGTAGGGTTGTTCGGGTTTTATCGCAGACGCACTGCGGCACCGTTGGCCCTTGGTGGGTTGCCTCAACTATGATCCTTGTCGGTTCCTCTGGTATAAGGTGCCCGCCCAAAGGGGGACCGAATTTAGAGCTCCCCCCCCCGTTGGATTGTTATGGGATTTGCAGGGATTCATGGATTCAGGAAGTGTTTCGGGCTCCGAAAGGAAGGCTCGACGCTTTTGGCACGTGACTGGCAGTGTGCCGAAAACCTGCGTGTCGCAGTCTTTGATGGTATCGCTCGCCAACAAATCCGTCTTTACTACGAGCTCGAAGTCCTCATGTGTGTGACGGTGATTCTGACGTCTCCGGCTCAGGTATGCTGCAGACATATCAGCAGCAGCAAGACTTTAAACCAGGCGGGTCGGAGTCTCCTTCTGACATGTCTGACCTGAGCACCACACATCCCTTTCGAGACAAGACGCAAGCACACCTCAGCCGTCTGCTTAAAGCGATTCAGGCCCAGCTCTCGAAACCGACTTAAAACTTGTAAGCGCATTCTGCAGACAATGGCGTCTTCAAATTCCACCACTGCAACATTGAAGTCGGACTTCACATCAAGGTTGAAGTTCTCAGTGACGCAAGCTGAAGGCGCCATTTCCGAAATCCCGGCATTCCCGTAGCCGTAGAGCCATGGTTTCGTTGCAACGTCTCGCCGTGTTCCAGCGGCAAGTCATCTGACTCAAGTGGTCCGCAATTGTGATGGAGCCGTCTGCTTAGATCGGCTCAAAGCTACAGTTCCTCCCAAGAAGGCTGCAAACCTTTGCAATCCTCTGCGTTCCCACTGCAGCAATGGGGCAAAAAACTGCTGCTGCGGCCGTGAGAAACCTGAGCTTGAGCCGTCTTTCGAAACGTGTTTCATGTCTCGAAAGCCGGCTCAAGCTCAGGTTTCTCACGGCCGCAGCAGCAGCTTTGCCCCAGCAGAGGATCGCAAAGGTTTGCAGCCTTCTTGGAAGGGACTGTAGCGGTTGAGAGCAAGGACGAAGTATGGTTTGTGCTTCCGCCTGAGGTCTAAGCAGACGGCTCATCTTGTGGCCAGGATGGCCTGCTGCTCCTGGTGCGTTCTGAAACTGGGCCGTTGAGTGTCTGGGGCTCCAAAGCAGCAAGGTGCCGCAGATGTTGACCAAACAGGCCTGTGAAGGTAAGGTCTCGCAACATGGCCGCATGCAAAGGCTGAACTCTCAAATCTCCAAGCTTGACACTCTCGCTACACCAGGGCCTAAGCATGTAATAACGTGTGGCTCTAGGCTGCGCTTGCAGAAGCGGCTAGATTGTTTGCGCCAACACATCTATGAGCCACTCAGTGAACTCCTTGCCTGAAACGCCACACCCTACAGAGTTGACTGGTGTACCAGGACAGACGACGGAGCCTTCAAAGCCAGGTAAATGGCATGACCTGGCTCGGGGAACCAGCTCCCAGCCGTGGGAGTAAGGACATCCATGTTTAGCCGAGGCCTACTATCAGCTCATCATGCTGAGGAATCCAGTCCTAACAAGGCTGACGGCTGGTTGAACTCATCTCGAGCATACTAAACCTCATGCACCCCGCTGCTATCCAGACTGGAGTCAAAAGGGATTCTTCTTCCTTGGTCCGTGGCAAAATTATGGCTTTTGGCCAAAACCCCGCGGAGCTTGCCTGGCCTTGGAGATACACAGCTTCCCGAGTGGCACCACGTCACGAAAACATCGAACCATTGCTGGGAGCTTGACTGGGTGGATGCGTCACTAAAGAGGCAGTGAAAGTCGGCGCTGCAGGGGGCGTCCTTGCCTAAGAGAACACTCCTGGACAAGTGCTGGTACATGAGTTGCATCCAGGATCTCAGAAGACGGCTGTGATGTTGCTGGACCTCAGGCAGGCCGAAACAACGACAAATGCGTGGCTCCATAATCATTGCATCAGTCTGTCAGAGAAGTTGGCGCAGACTTGCCGTCACAGCTGAAAGCTTCAATGGTGAAGGTGACCCGCCTGACGTCATGCGAGCTATGGCCGGCAAATCACCGAGGACATGCGGAGGTTTTTCTGACTTAATGGCTCTTTTGGTAATTCACGTATCATGAAAGGAACTAAGCCAGAAGGCAAAGGCCCAAAATTGGAACAACCCCCCACATGACGATTCAGTCGGGGATGCTCTGGTGACCCCACACGCCTAAACATCCGCGTACCCATAATCTCCTCTAGTGCAGCACTCAAAAGAGGTAGGGCTTGATGGGCAGCATGCCAGAAGGAATCCCAACACGTACAATCAACCCACTAATATCTAAATGGAACCCTATATTGCACTCACCAGTAATGTAGACCCTGCCTCACAGACCCCATTTTGGCGGCTCCTGAATACTATTGAAACTATGGGTGGCCCATTGTGGCTTCGGGCAGTGCTGTTGGGGCATGAGCACTTTGGTCACTTGGTATGGTATGCACTGCACTAACGAGAGAGAATGCTCCATCTGCGCCATCCCATCAATAGCTTGCCCAGTAGGCCAACTTTGCAGCCAAACCCTAACATTCCCCGAAAGACCATAAACTAACCCCTAACCAAATTCGGAACACACGCAGGATTGCAAATTTTCGACCCGAAGTAAACCCTACTCCCCAATTCTCCGCCTTTTTGGCCGCAAGCCGCACTTCATAGCGAAGCTCAGGGTCCTCAGCACATCCCTCCCGGCTCTTTTTGGGCACTTCGGGGCCTGTCTGTTGTAGGGTATGAAGGATAGGTTGAGGGCTTAGGTTTAGGGTTCAGGGTATAAGGCCGACATGCTGCAACTTGCAACACTGCTAGGATGGCCCTTGAAACCCTCTGGAAAATACTCCTGAAGATGGTCCTCTTAAACCGAACAAGGGAAAAACACAGAATGTCCCAAGAGCCTACCTAGGACAAGTTTACCGGGTTTTTTTCCGGGGTCGCGGGGGGCTAGGGGCCTTGAGGTTCGGTTTTTTGGGACTTGGGGCTGGCTGGATGGTTTTGGGCTATTTTGGGGGGGGGGGGGGGGGGGGTATAGAGGATTTGTTGGTGAGGGGTGAGTGGGGGTGCAGGGCTGACCCAAAAGCCTAAACCCTTAGGGCTGTTGGGAACTTGGGTTTCGTAGGAGCCCACTTCATGCCAAGACGTGCTCGTGGCCTAAAGGCTCTGAGGTAGTTTCTTTGTTCGTGTAGTCTACTTACTACCAGTACCTTCCCTAAGCCGCCAACTCAAAAGAACCCAACGAACTGCAAAGAAACTACACGCGCGGGACCAGTGTAGGGCAAGAGATGAGAGTTCCCCAGAAGTTATGGTACACCTTTAGACCCCCAATTATGGAACTCCCCTTGCAAGAACCCTAAACCCCAAACCCCTAAACCCTAAACCCAAGAAGGGGTTTAAGCCCCCCCCAAACCCTGAGATGGAGACTTCACCACGAAAAAACATGAAATCTTACGGTCCGTAGGCCCCGTCATGTTGGACCTGGTTTGGTAGGGGCCTCCTCTATCAAGTTGATTTATCAGGACAAGCTGACTGTTTACCCCCCCCCCTCTCCCCCCCCCTTACCCCTCCCCCCCTCCCAAAAAAAACAAAAAAGCAGTCGAGGCTGGATTTGCTCCATTTTAAACGGGCCCGGGGGTAATTGCAATATAGGGAGGAGTTTATATACATTTAAGAGGGGCAGCGATGCCCGGCAATCTTGTTTAAAGGCGCGCCAGCTGGAACTTTCTAACGGCGCCCGGACGATTGGTCTCTAAATTCAGGACCCCACTGCGCACGAAACCAGACCGTAATACGTAGCCCTGAGGCCCTAATCCCCACAACCCTTTAAAGCGTTGAGAGCCGCCCTCAGCATCACAAAGTCGGGGCAGATTCCGAGATTCCGGCCCCGCATTCGCGCTTCCTGAGGTTACCATGGTGTCAAAAGGGCGTTAAACGGGCAAAGGGAATGAACGGTATGGGTTTCTCTGGGTTAGGGTTTAGGGATTAGGGTTTAGGGTTCAGGTTTCGGGCTAGGGTTGGAGGGTGTGAAGCCCTGTAAGCCCTAAACCCTTCACAAGGGGCCCCAAAACCGTATTTCCAAATTCGAGGCCCAAAACCCAAAACCCGGCCCCACAACCTGATAGACCTTTGGGTTTAGGGTTTAGGGGTTTAGGGGTTTAGGGTTTACCTAAACGACAAGCCCCATACCTTAAAACCTTAAACCCTGAACCCTCCACGTCCTCGACTGCGCTAAGGCCCCTGCCAAACTCCGACCGTGTCTTCGCAAAACAGCTTGGGGGCCTGCCGACAGAAGAGCAGGAGAAGGCTGCAGTAGAACACGGAGTGTTGCCAGTGCTTTGGCTATTTCTCGTCCGGGTTTTCCGGATCTGTGACAGGTCCAATCCCATCATATACAGACACAACACCGAGGCCATCACCACAGAGTCACCGCGAAGGCTCGATCAAAGAACTGTTGACTATTGCACAGCGCAAACTCGCTCTAAACCCACCAGGCCCAGCCTTCCAAACCGTGAACTTGTGAGGAACATGTCCGGATGCACTGCAAGCGCTGCAGATTCTCCCGGCTGCTCCTCAGCGGAGTCTTTCCCCATAGGTCTGCTCCGACCGCTGGTTGAGGGCGGGTATGCTAGCATTACTCTGCGTGTCCATCCTTGCGATATCCTCCCACATCCACACATGACTCTGTGTGCCTGACATTAGGTCCTGTACTACGGCCAAGGGACAAGAAGAATAGCATAGGAAGCACACAGACAAACAAACACAGACAGATACACACACAGACACAGACACTGAAAAACACACACACACACAGACAGACAGACAGACAGACAGACAGACAGACAGACAGACAGACAGACAGACAGACAGAGACACACACACACACACACAATGGCACATCAACCCTCGTGCATTGGACCTCTGGCACATCAACCCAGCGTGCCTCCGCACAGGCAGCCGACCTTGGCCGCCAGCTGCACCTTCGAGAGCGGCACGGCACGATGGCTTCTTGAAGGGGTCTCCTTCGGGTTGTTTATATGGGTTCCAAACAGCTGCGTCGCAGAAACACGGCTTCAAAGCAACACCTCCTGAGAACGCGGCTCCTGCATATCGCATGGAGGTCTAGGTAAGCCCTCGCACCCCCCTCCTCCCCCCCCCCCCCCCCTTTTTGTTGTCCGTCTGCCCAAGGCCGTACCAGAAGGAACCCTAAGTTAGAGACCTGACCCACATGGAACAGCACTACACGTTCCCTTCTGAGTAGCATTCAACGAACTCATGGCGAGAAGCCTGATAGGGTTTATAGGGTTTAGGGACCAGTATAACAAAGGCAAACAGAAGCCGACGAATGCCCCTGCTTCTTGTAACTATGGCACCTGCAGTCAGCGCCACTGCAAATCTTGAGAAGCCCGAGCTTGACTTCGAAACGTGCTCCAAGTTTGCAGTGGCAAACTTTGAGCACGACGCGAAGTCCAGCTCGGGCTTCTCACGGCCGCAGCAACAGGATTGCCCCATGGCTGGCTCCTTGCGGTAAACGTCAAAAAATCTATCCTTGAGAAGAGCAACTGGAAGCATCGAACAACATGGGAACGGAGAGCTTTGATAGCCAATAGAGCCAAAGCAAAGTGCGAAGACCGGCCTGTTCGTCGTGCATCATGCAGGGCTCTCTTTGGGGCATTCGCTCAGTACATGTACACACATGTACTCATACGTCATATGTAGCATTTCTTGGCAGTCGCAAGGCCTATGTGCCACCCGCTTGCAGAGTCGCCTCCTTGCGCGGACAGGGTTTTAAGACTTCCAGGACGGGCTATTATGCCCCATAACCCCTAAAAATCGCCTTTATGGGGTTGAGTAGGGGGATTATAGGGCCTAATAGCCCGTCCTGGAAGTCTTAAAACCCTGGCTATGGTTTAGGGTCTCGCTAGGGTTTAGATTTATAGGGATCCATGGTCGAATATGTGGTCGAACTGATTCGGTGCTAGTTGCAGAAGAATCCACAGATAAGGGTTTCGGAGCGCGATAAAGCAGTGACACACAGGGATTGCCATTTTGCATCTCGCCAAGTCTCAGCAAGTCATCTCCATGCGCTACTGGGGGACAGGCTTGATAAGCGTCTCCCTTCTGGGTGGCCCTTCCTCTGTTTTCATGAGGGTTCCCCTATTAAAAGGTACTCGTACCCGCCTGATGAGGGCCCCACCGTGGAAGAGCCACCCTAAACCCTAAACCCTTTCAACCCTAGTTAAACCCTAAACCCTAAACCCCAAACCCTAAACCTTTAAACCCTAAAACCCTAAACCTTTAAACCCTAAACCCTAAACCCTAAACCCCACCACCTCCGCCACTCAATCTCAGGCCTCTTCGGGCCGCGGCCGCGGCTCCAGCCCTTATTCGCGTACGCTATGCTCGAATGAAACGAATGTCATGGCATCTCAAGCTCCGTCTGGGCAGATCTCACAACTATGCCCGGCCCCTTTTGGGTATGCTACAAATATATGTGTATATATATATATATATTCACACATGCATATGCATGTACACACACACATATATATATATATATACATATGTGCATATATATATATATACACACCCATTAGTTGTGTAAGCGCCGAAACTTAGTGGGTATCCAAGCAGGGACCCCAATGTAGGGAACCGAGCATACAATTCTACAAGTAGCACCTAAACAGCGGGTGCCTCTGCCAGCATGGTGTGGTTTATCTGACTCAGGCCTGGGCGTAGATGAGTCATTACCACGGTGTTGCCATTTTCGGGCAACTTTTCCTGGCGAGGTGTTGGTAGTTGCGTGGCACATGGGCGGTGGCCCACCCCTAGAAACAATCTTTCTCTCCTTTTGCTGCATTTTGCTCTCAGTGCCTGTAACATCTCAGGATGGCAAAGAAAAAGTCGGGCGACACCTTTGGTCCTGACAGTTAGAGGAGCATGTCCAGTTTCTACTTCTGCTGTCGCCGACGATGCATCAAGCTTGAGATGATGGCTCACTCATGTCTTTGAGACACCGAGCAATGCTTTTGACCTTGCAACAAGGCTGAGGCCGTTCACTACTATTTGGAGGTTCACGGTACATATACTTACAAGCCCCTTAAGTGCCCTAGTATGGTTATTATTGCATTTTAGGTACAGTTCTTATAAATGGGTTAACAAGTACACATAAGTACCATGCACCTCCAAGTAGTCTCTGGCGTTTTTGCAGCTGGCAATATCGCCACATGAGGCTCTGGCAGCCAAGCTTACGCTTTGAGGGCCCATGGCGCACACCAATGGCTCCGACCTCTCTCCAGCACACCTGGACACCAAACAGTTGCGGGTCTCACTGACCAATGAGCACGCATGAAGATCACGAACTCTGCAACCTAAGAGAATGGCGTTGCCTGTGCATCCAGCAGGTGTTGACGGCCGCGGCAAGCTTCTCAATCGGTGTGTCCCGTCCCACCTCAACAAGTTTGAGAGCTTTGCAAGAGCGCCGCAGTGCTTTCTGATCTGCAGCATCTATGGCTGAAGCTCTCAATCTGTCCTGCTCCGGCGCAGGGTATGGCGTGTAGGGCCTGAGAAAGTCTGACTCAAGCCCTGCCCTGCCCTACAAGCCCCAAACCCTAAGCTTGTAGGACTTTGTTTGATGTATGGCGCCGGCTTCTGCAACCCTACGACCTTCATGCTGATCCAGTAGGTGGTATCTCTCCTGGTCGGGTGCAAGGATTTGGCTTCAGCTTGCAAAGCTCCTGCGCAAGACAGCGTCGCGAAGTCTAAGTGCAATGCTTCCGTAGCTGGGGGACAAAGCCAACCCGATGGAACCATGGCGCCTCGGGCATGCTGCTCACACTGCTTGGGAAAGAGAGGAAGTGGCAAGAGTCACGTGCGAACGGCTCGGGATGGTTCAAAGGCTTCCTCGAAGAGGATGGGAGGTTCATGGTAGCATTGCTCATGCGCTTCTCTTAGCCTGACAAGAACCTGACAGCCTGGCAAAGGCCCCTGAACCCGCTGAACCCTAACCTAAAGCCTAAAGCCTAAAGCCGAAAAACTAAACCCTAAAGCCTAAAGCCTAAAGCCTAAACCCTAAACCCCTCTGCACCTCGCCGGCGCTCTCTCCGTTTCGTTTGGCCTCTGCGAATTTGTTCACCAGCATCACGGCCTCCAAGCATGGGTTGTTAGAGAGCCTAAGCCAAGACGCCGGAGTGCGGATATATTCTGTATGTGTATATATATATATATGTATATATATATACACATAGTATGTATATATATATATGTGTGTATAATATATATATATATATATATATAGGCAAGTCTCTAGATATATTGCGGCACCCCTACTTAAAACAAAAGGGAAAACCCAACAAGGTTCCCTGCTTTCGATCACCCCCGCCATATACATGCACAGCACCTGAGGGCGCCTTCAAGCAGTTGTCGATGCTCTTGGGGCCCATGCCCTCAAGAAACGTGACTTGCCTCCCGAAGGGGAAGGTGGCTTGCTTGGAGGTTCAGGGTACTTCTGAACCCAACAATAGCTGGACTTTTTACCCATTGCCTCCCGAAGAGGGGTGGCTTACAGGGTTTTTGGGAGATTTTTTGGGGGGGGTTTAGGATAGTATAGGGGTACCTTATTGGGGTCCCTTTTTTGAGGAGGTCCTATTATTTGGGAGTTCATATTTAGGCCCCCCCCCCCCCCCCCACATTTTGGGGTTTAGAGTGCTCAGCAGCTCACTCTTCCAGGGTTCAAGCCAGGGTTCAGGGCTCCTTGAATTCAGGGTTCAAGGCCCTTCAGGGTAGGGTTCAAGGTCTTAGGGTTTAGGGCTCAAGGTCCTGGAGTTTTGGGCTTCCTGGATTGGGTTAGGGTTCAGGGCCTAGGGCAAGGTTGAGGGTGTGGGGGGAGGGGTGGGGGGGGGGGGGGGTGGGGGGGTGGGGGGGGGTGGGGGGGGGGGGGGGGGGGGTGGGGGGGGTGGGGGGGGGTGGGGGGGTGGGGGGGGGTGGGGGGGGGGGGGGGGGGTGGGGGGGGGTGGGGGGGGTTGGGGGGGGGTGGGGGGGGGGGGGGGGGGAGGGGTGGGGGGGGGGGGGGGGGGGTGGGGAGGCGGATTGCCTGACGACTTGGGCCAAACAATTGCTGACGACTTGGGCCGTTAAGATCGAGGTACACACGACAGAGAGGTTTTCGGGCTTTGGGCTCAGTGCTTGGGGTTCAGAGGGTTTAGGCCTCAGGGTTCAGGGTTTAGGGCTTAGGGCTAAGGGTTTGCTTGATCTTACAGGCAGGCGCAGCTATGGGAGTCCTTCGCTCGGTTCGCAGGTATACACCTCCTGCCAACTTCGCCATCTCCACTCCTGGCAGGTCGAATCATGAGGAGGTGCACATCTGGGTGCTTTCCCGAAGTTGGGCCCTGCACCGAACATCCCCACTTTAGGAACCCAAACCCTTCAACCCTAAACCCTAATACCCTAATACCCTAATACCCTAATACCCTAAACCCTAAACCCTAAACCCTACTAAACCCGACTTTCGGAACATGGAAGTCCAGCCCATACCGGTGCCAAGTGCTGATCCTTCGCCCTTGACTCTGAAGAGCATCTCCGGTTGGTCTTCCCGGAAAGCCTGTTGGCACTTACCAAGGGTGTAGGGTTTAGGTTTAGGGTGCAGATCGCGATTGCAGCCTGCGCTTGAGCTGTCAACTGTGTGCACAGAAGTACAAGTCTTCATATCTGATTGTGCGAGAGAGTTCTCAGTGCGTGACGAAGCTCCTCTGCTGCACACATCGGCCTGCAAAAGACGTGTACCAAACTGCCACAGCCCCCAATCAGGCCCAAATCCTACATTCAGGAGCCAGTCTGCAAACCAGGTTCGTACAGCCACACGCGCAAGCCGCCACACTCGAGCTGACATGCCTACACCTGCTCGGAATGGCTGCATGCGGCTCACCACCGCCATCCGCTGCCGCAGTGCCATGTCCGGCGTGAGAAGTCGCTAAGGCTTATCCAGACTTGGCCTGTCCGGGCGTGCTGTAGCACACTGCAATCGTTGCTGCAACGACGGGTGTGCTGATAAGGCCGTCAGCGCGTGCAGTGATGTCACATGATGCATCTTCGTCAAATTTTAGGTGCCAGATGCATAAGTGGCACCCGGGTGCTCAGCTTGGTTTTGCAACTTGCCGACTGCTGTTGCGATAGGTACGGAGCTCTTCGCAGTACACTCTGGAAATCCAATCTCAGTCACATTTCGCAGTTGTGCAGGGGCTGACATGCGAGGCTTCACCGTGCATGACTTCAAGCAGACTCTCTTTTCCTTGGTGCTTCTCAGGTGGTAAGTGCTTTGAGTAGAAGTTGGGGAGATTGTCGGATGCTGCCCGCCCACTTAGGCTCAGCATGTTTTGAACAATGCCTTTCACTGAACAAGCCACATCCCGTTCACATCCCTGGGGCTCAGCTGACTTCAGCCCGACGTCTCCAGTGGGGCATGGCCTCATTTCAAGGGCGGCACGTTCTCTTCGAACCTTTTTGGTTGCGCTGCTTGGACTGCGCTTCTGGTTTCGTGTTGAGGGCTTATGTGCAGGGGTTGAAATCCCAAGTGCGTCCTTGCACCTTGGAGAGGGAATTATCGAAAGGAACCGAAATACTCGCATGCATGACACAGCTCGGCATAATCACGTAATGCCCAACATCTGCACATGTTGCAGCTGCCGCTGCATCGGAACGTCTACGGCTTAGCTGAGTTCAGCACAGACATCACCTCCGGATAGTCAGCCTTGGGACTCAGTTTGCACCCTACTAACGCTTTCCACGACTTTTTGTGATTCTTGCTGCCTTTTGTGGCCAGTGCTCTCAACGATAGCCCCCGTATCCGTACACTTGTCTCAGAAGATGACAACTTGTATCATTATCGGACATCAGACCGGCAACCAAAGAAGCACCGTGACTTAGAACTGACCCGGGGTGGGTTGATCAATCCCTGCTCCTTGCCATTTTTAGGGCCTTGGGTCTAGTAGATTCCCCTTATAGTCTAGGGCACCAAAGAAGGCCCGCAATTATTCTTCAACCCCTAAACCCTAAACCCTAAACCCTAAACCGGGCCAAGGAGGTGGCTTGCATGCCCTCCAGGCAGCGCATCAGAGCTTGTTGCTCGGCCTGGCGTACATTTCTGGCGGGGGGCTGGTACTGTCCCATACGTGGAGGTTCAGGGTTTAGGGTTTAGGGTTTAGGGTTTAGGTTTAGGGTCATGGTACTTATTGACCCAATAAACACTGTACTTAGAACCCAATTCTAACCACACTCGCGCACTTAAGTGGCTTGTAGGTGGGTTATAAGTACAGTGTAGAAGTGGAGAAGAGGTACCATGAACCTCCAAGTGCTAACGAATATCACTCGGAACCTCCCGAACACCCGCATTGCAACGCTGAAGAGCGGAGGGATCACGGTGCACCTTCTTGCCGATCATCCCGAGGCAATGCAGAACACGTGAGATTCGTAGCCAGTTGTGGTTCCTGGCGTGAACTTGACATCTTAGGTTCTGGGTTTCTTTTGAATCTGTCCCAAAAGACAGGCACGCACCTTCTAAGTGCGCAAGTGATACGAAAAGTAGACCTCCAGCCCTAAACTAGTCTCTAAGCCTGAACTGAACTCCCTTCCTTGCCCTGACGATTTGAGGTAGGACGCGTTTTTGGAAGATATGCTAGGGCTTCTAGGATTCACGTCATGGGTCTTGGGGTTCGGAAACTCAGTGGCGATGAAGGCTGTCAATGCAGAAGGCTGGCGCTTTCCAGAGGTTTCGACTGGGACGTTCCCGTTGGGAACTCTGAGAGTCCCAAAACACCGAGAAGTTCAAAACAGGGCGGGTCAACCCACCGAAGAAAGAAGACCAGCAGTCCCTCTCCCTGCAGTCGGGCACACAGGGAACAAATGGTCGCAATACTAGGTTTTTTTTTTTGTTTAGGGTTTAGGGTTTAGGGTTTAGGGTTTAGGGCAATTGCCATGCCTAACAGGACCTCAGGAGTTTGAACACTTCGGCTCAAGGCGGCACAAACAGGATTGCTGAGTGGAGTCTTTGTTGGCCGCCTCTCGCTTCGAAAACCACTCAGTGTGCCAGTGGCTTCTGCCAGCAATTGCATGGTGGAACTCTCCGAAATCGGGGCATGAAGCTCTGCCAGCATGAGACTTCAACACAGGAGCCCTAAGGCCCAAACCCGAAACGTCCTCAGCCCTGAGCCCTAAACTGTCGAAGACTAAACCCCTAAACCCTAAAGCCTAAACCTTAAACCGGAAACCCTAAACCTGGGTGGCCGGCCGAGATTTGAAGTGCTCGGCCCTGGACGCAGACAGCTCAACAGCTACTGTTGGGCACCAATTGTCGCAGGGGGGGGAACGCAGCATGAAGGGAACCAGAACAGATTCGCATGGGGGGAACGCAGCATGAACGGAACCAGAACAGATTCGCATGATGTATCAGATGCGGTTTAGGGTTTAGGGTTTAGGGTTTAGGGTTTAGGGTGGTCACTTTATGGCGGGCCGGAGTAGGAACTCCAGGGAGCCTTATGTTGCTCACCTTCAATATTTCTCGGTCGTCGTTTTCTTGTTCTGCTAAACCATTTCCTTCTTTCTTTCTGTGTTTCGTAGAGGGGGAGAACCACTAGGCCAGTCTACCCGGCGTTTATACTGTAGCTGCTCAAACGGACAAGGCTCAGGACCACTGCGTTGACCCCGCTTAATAAACCTAGCATGCCTCTGCCGCCTGAGCCCCTGGTCCACGAGCGTGTTCCCCCAGACCACCGAAACAGACTACGACCAGGTTCCCTCGTGGATCGGAGTGCGTAACTACCTCGCGAGTGAGACGCCGGCGTGGCAACGTTTCTCAGCCCGCACTCGCCCCTGCTAGCAAAACAAAACTATGGCTCTCTCTACTTCTTCTTCTTCTTCTTCTCCTTCTTCTTCTTCTTCTCCACAGATCTCCACGGGTCCCTCGCTCGCTCTCTCAGCTGCCTGACGATGTGCGGCTCCCCCCCATCCGCTGTCTTCATTTCCAGCCTCCAGCATGTCCGAGCATGCTCGGTGCCATTCATAACACTACTTGTAGGGTTTAGGGTTCAGGGTTTAGGGTCTAGGGTCTAGGGTTTAGGGTTGAGGCATGGTGAATGATGGTCAGCCGCTTTGCGCTCGGAACCAAGAAGCAAACAGGTCGTTGCACCCATGCATGCCACTGAGATTCGCACCCAAGGAATGCCAAGAACCTGGAAGCAAGTCGCCGCGCTGGGCCGATGAGGAGCCAAGGCAGCTAGGTGAGATCACACTCCCTCGGAGTCTTTCGACAAGGCACCTGGTCAAAATTCGATCAAAGTTCTCTTGGATCTGCGGGTCCTTCCAGAATCTTACAACTCAGCTCTGCTAGATCTGAAAAAAAGCGAAGGACGAGCCCAACCTCCCTGCATACCTTCTGAACCTGACAGACAGTGACAGCCACCACAGCAGTGCGTTTTGCAACCGTGTGCTGATATAGGGGCCGGAATAATTACTAGTAGTAAGTAGTATCCCCTAATCAGGGTACCCATGTATTTATCATTATACTATAATAACCCCACAAAACCCAACTCGAATTATTCAGGCCCCTATATTGTGTGCTCAGTGCCCAGCTTGGGGTGTCATCAGCGGTGCTGCACTGTTGAACATGGAGGCTTCGTCCGTTGGGAAGATCCACTGTACGTAGTTGTGGACGGCCCTGCCGCCGAAGGCGCGATCCCAAGATCCAAGAGTTTGCTCATGGCTTCGTTAAAAAACCCTTTTAGGGTTTAGGGTTTTTTAACGTTAAAAAACCCTAAATGCTTCTGAGGACACAGCTCCATCCAGTCATTGTTGCATTCCAGGATCTCCTGAGCCCCAGGTCTTCACTCGCCAAGGATGCAAAGTGGACGACCCTAAACCCTAAACCCTAAACCCTAAACCCTAAACCCTAAACCTCAAACATCCGGCCTCCAAGGTCCTTCCCTCACTGTCTTGGCCTTTTCCTTGGAGAAACTTGATGAGGACATCGCCCGTTCTTAAGGCACCTGTCCAAAACTCCAGCCCCTGTCGCACTGACATGATGTGTGAACCAGGATGGGCTATAGTAGGTCTTAAAATCCCCATAATGAACCCTGTAAAGGGCCTTTTAAGGAATCATAGGGTGTAATTTGCCCATCCTGGAAGGTGCTGAAACAAGCAGCCTGGACCACCTCGCGATGCCAAGGACCCTTAGCGCAAGGACCGCGCTGCGGCAGGCGGAGTGAGGAGGCATCTGCTGCTGGTCTTACTGCGGAGCATCAGACGATAGGTAGTATAGTACTACCCGAACCCTAAACTTGAAACCTTAAACCCTAAACCCCAAACCCCAAACCCTAAACCTTTGCATTGTGAGCAGCTTTGGAGACCATGACTCTGTGAGAGGCGTGCCGTGCGAACCGTCGAACTGCATCTGGACAGCAGGCCTGAGGCAGACGTGTCTCTCTGTACTGGAGTGATTGGTTGACTTAGCTGTTCCATGAGTCCGCGCGCGCGTGCTCTTGGAGCGACTCGATTCATGCTTCATCTTTGCTTGCGCAGTTTGGGCTGCGCTGCTAGGCAGCAAGATTATCACAAGAACGAGTAATGAATGTGGTTCACTGGTCATATCTTGCCCCCGCGAAACTGACCACGTGAAGAAGCCGATGGGCGCCAAGCGTTTCAGCAGCTCTCTTTGATCGGCAAGGGCAGTTGCCCATGCTCAGCAAGCTGAGGACAGGCTCAAGGCACATTCCCCGTGAGAATGCAAGGGTGGCCTGCGCTTAGCATTCACTAATTCTACCTACATGTGTCATGTGTCCATTACATGTTGATGGTAGGCCGTATGCTCCTGATACCTTCCACGAGACGCAAGCTGCGGTGCTTGGAATGAGCCAGCTGCGGCAGGTTTGGTGACTTGAGGCACCAGCAGGACCAGCAGCATGCTACTTGCTAGCCACCTGGCAGCGGTGCAGCAGGACACTGCGCGATTTGGTCGCTTTCTCAGCGTCAGCATGCTTGAGCGTCAGGGGATGGTTCCCACCACAGACAGTGCTGCCTGGCGGGACTGTGATGTGCCCCCTCTGAAGCGAAGCGCTGTTTAAGGCTGGGGGTCGGGGGGGGGTAGGGGGGTGGGGGGGTAGTAGGGGGTAGGGTGAGGCGGGGGTAAGGGAGGGGCGTAGGGGGTAGGATAGGGGCTAGGGGGTGGGATGTGGGTACGGGGTGAGGTTTGGCATGAAAGGGTTTTTACGTGACTGGGGTCACCTGAGACGCTCTCAGAAGACCTTCCAAAGCCTAAAACCTCCAACCCCGAAGTTTTGGGTTCCCATGATTCGGAGATCGCTATTCAGGGGATAATGCTGAGAATATCTAGAATGATACGAACAGCACGCAGCACACAAATAGTACTGATAGCATAAATCCTTAGATCACAATCGAACATTCACGAGTGGCGACCCTGGGGTCCCCACACCACCAACTGAACCAGGTCAGCTGACAAGAGCCGTCCAGGGTCAGAGCTCCTGCTGCTAAGGACTTCCCTCAGTTCGTTGAGTTCGCTTTGAGTTTCAGAAGAAGGGTTTCGGAGTGCATTCAGGGTCTATAAGGCTCTTTAAGGGACATAAGGAACGCGCAGTTATTTTCAGGGAAAGTGCTGAGCTTCCACACATGTCGGTGCTACAGTACTTTGGCATTCGGGGGCTCCGATCCTTCCGAGCTGTTCATGCTGCAGTCGTCTTCTGTGTGGTCGGTGAAACATTTCTTGCTTCCGAGTCTTCCTAAACCCTAAACCCTAAGCCCTAAACCTCCCTAAACCCTAAACCCTAAGCCCTAAACCTCCCTAAACCCTAAACCCTAAACCCTAACCCCAAACCCTAAAACCTAAACCCTTGGAGGTTCCGGAGCGTCCATTGCCAAAATCCGGCTCAAGGCAGCTTCGCATTGAGATGCGCAGAGCCCCTACAGGCATGCCAACAAAGTTGGAGGATACACCGGTGCAAAGGCTTATGCTTTAGGGGGTTTAGGGGTTTAAGGGTTTAGGGGTTTAGGGGTTTAGGGGTTTAGAGGTTTAGGGGTTTAGGGGTTTAGGGGTTTCGGGGTTTAGGGCTCAGGGTTTCTCCAAGCAAGATCCTAGCTGGCCCAGCTTGCTGTCCTCATGGGCTTGGATGCTGCTGATGGCAGGAGCTCCAGCAGGAGGCGGAACCATGCCGGGTTGAGATCCTCCAACGTACGACATAAGAATAACGGTTTAGGGTTAGGGGTTTAGGGTTTAGGGGTACTTATAACCCACTTATAGCCATGTTAGGGCACTTAAGGGGCTTATAAGTGGGTTATAAGTACAGCTATAACTGGTAATGACATGTACACAAGATTCCAGGGACTACTTGGAGGTTCATGGTACTTATTAACCCAGTATTAACTGCACTTTCAGCTGCCAGTTAGAACCATATTGAGGGAGTACCATGAACCTCCAAGTAGCTCAAGGCTGCTTACGTAGAAACAGCTGATGCCTTCATCTGCTGGTGATACCTGCTGATGCCTCAGCATGCCGCGACCGGAAATGCCGAGCTCTTCTCTGGAATCACAGATGACCGAGCCCAGGACCCTGGAGCATGAAGTCTTTCTGAGGCCCTTCGTTGTGAGACCTCAACTGCAGGGGAATCCAGTTGCTGACTCTTGCATTAGTACCATGACTAGTAGTTGGTAGTCGTCATCATCCTCGCTAGGTGCTATGTTTGGGGAATACCATTGGTAAACCTTCGTAGATCATCGAGGCGGCTGGCCTGGATGCCGATTGCAGCTCGCAGTCCCGGAAGACATATCGAACCAGCAGAGGTCGAACCTGCCGGAGAATATCGGAGGATCTAACCCCACCATTAGGGTTTAGGGTGTAGGGTTTCGGGTTTAGGGTTCAGGGTTTAGGACTTAGGGTTTAGGGTTTCATTTAAAGTCGAGCACACTTGCTCCAAAAATCTAGAACGAGGTAACTACCTGACCAGTCATGACAGACATGTGTTTTTGCTGCCAGTTCCTTTATGGCTGTTTGGAAGCAAGGCTTTACGTCTTCGCCTCAGGCAAGAACAGGCTGCGCAAAGGACTCGGCACCGATTCCAGCTGTGGAGACAGTGTACCGGAAGACCTGATGGCAGGCAGAAACTTCCAGAGGTTCATCAGGATCGCCGTACATTACCATCCTGCCACCATGGCCACATGAGCAGCCGCCGAAAATCTTCTGTAAATGCGAATTTCACACCTGCACCCTATTGCTTTATGGGACTTCGGCTCAACGCTGCTACGAAAACATATCCCTTTCCTGAATTCCTAAACCCTTTGCCTTTCTTTCGGACCTGCAGACTAAAGCGAGTGCGAGAATCCCTTTCCTAGGGGCTGGAGCTTTCGCTTCTCGAATGAGAAATCCAAAATTCCCAAACTTGGAGCCCTCAACCTGGGCCAGGGGCTCTGCCCAGCTTTTCGGGTGGCCACATGGGTCTCGCGGGTTTATCGCTTCGAGTATCGCTCTGGAAGAAGACCCAACACCTGATAAATCATTCCATTGCTGCAGAACGAATTCTAGATGCAAGATTGAGGGTATCGCTCTTGAGACGGGCGTTGCGAGGATCCATATCAGACGCAAGGGGGGGGGGGGGGGGGTTGGTTGCGTGGGCCGCGACAGCCGTACGTGGGAATTCCCAAAATGGGGGGCTCCCATTTCTTTTTCCAGCACCCTCACAGAAGGAATCCCTCACACCCCACAAGGCCCCCCCCAAAGGAATCCCTAAACCCTAAACCCTAACCCCTAACTTATAAACCCTCAACCCTCAACCCTCAACCCTCAACCCTCAACCCTCAACCCTCAACCCTAAACCCTAAACCCTAAACCCTACCCCCTGCCTCCGAAAAGCCATGCACGCTCGGCTTGCCGCCTCGAAGTCTGTCATGGACTCCACGTCCAGGAAGGTGCTGCAGAGCAGGGCTTGTTGCTCTAGGCAGAGGCTCCGAGGTAATGGGCCCCTAATTTGGGGAACCCTTGGTATAGAAGCCTCATGTACGCTATATAAATATCTATATATATATATATATATATTTTTGTTTATACATACAATAAGATCCCTAGAAACAAGGGTAAGGGGCCATATTAAAGGCCCAAGGTTCCAACCTTATACTTGGAGCCCAGGGTTGAGGACTTAGGGCTCAGGGTGCTTCAGCCTCTGATCTTGCGATGCCCATCTTCTCGAAGAATCGTAGTTCAGAGGATTGCTTGGAGGTTCTCATGGTACTCATTAACCAATTATAACTGTACTTATCACCCATTTATAAGCCCCTTAAGTGCCCTAACATGGTTAGAATTGGGTTATAAGTGCAGTTATTACACTGTTAACAAGTACCATGAACCTCCAAGTGGGCGGGACCCCCACACCCCTGCTTCGTAGGCCTCCTCGCTGCAGAGCTTGTCAATGAGTTCGCACACCTGTGGGTTTCAATTCAAGCTTCAGTTTGCGGTTTAGGGTTTGGGGTTTGGGGTTTGGGGTTTAGGGCTAAGGGTTTCAGATCTATAGCCAAGGGCATCCTAAAAGCCTGAAACCCCATGGGGGGGGGGGGGGGGGGGGGGGCGGGAGCTATTTTATCCTCGGTTTAGCCAGTAGACAACTTTCAGAGTAGACGTTAGACAGAAGGCACCCCAGGAATAAGGATCCTCGAATCTCAACACTCCACATACCCCGACTCCAGGCTCCCACCAGAGGGTGAAGCAGTAGCGCTTCCGAAAATTTGGAAGAACCTTCTCAGGGGCAGGAGCATTCGGCCACGCATGTTGCTGGGATCTTGTTTTGTGAAGTAGCTGCCCTCAGGTGCCTCATGGACCATCCGCGGCCTAAGTGAAGTCTGATTCAACTCTTCTAGAAGACGTCACGCAGGCTGCTTCAGCCATCATCGTCAAAGATGGCAGGCGAACTCTGATGAGAGAAGGATCATCAAGCTCCCAGCTCGAACAAGACGAGTCGACCGCTGACCGGAGGAATCCTTCAAACGAATGCCATGTGGTTGGTGTTCAGATGCGCCAGAGTGTGCAAGTTGCATGGAAGACTTTGCTCAGGAAAGAACCCGCACGCAACTTTAGATGACACACGCATCTCCTCACAGGAGGGAGTGGGTAGGGATAGAGCCGCAACTCGCCGCCGTGCTCCTTCTCCCAACCTCGGAACACATTTGTGCGAATAGCAGCGGGTGCCCGAGCTCTCCTCCGGCCCATTGGTGGCTGAGAGAGCGTCCCTCGTTCAAATAGAACAGTGCTGTGGCACGTAAGACCTGATGTGCAGGCATCAGCAGGCTATATTGTGGTCTCCGCAAGTCGAAAACACCCTAATATCGTGCAGCACAAGGTCTGGCCCTCTGTGGTACAGGAAATGTTTGAAAAGCATTGGTGTTTGCACATGACTGACGACCCAGCAGGGCTTGCACGTCCTGGGCATCTGAGAATCGGAACCCTGGTGGGTATCTTGGGTGACTGGGGTGGCCGCCTGCACCGCCCCGCCGGCTCCCTCAGGCTCGGAAATGCCAGAATCAGTGTGCATGGTATAGCAGCCGCCATGACCTGCAACAGCACTTTCTTTGCTTTGTATTGCTTCGCTTTCTTGCTTGCTCTGCCCTGATGCTGCCTTTGTTGATTTGGAGCCTCAGGTGCTGCATGGAGAGACCTGCAGGGCGTGCCGGGAGCTGCTCATTCCAATGCTGACCACGACTTCGTCCCCCAAGAACCAATGGCCTTTCAGCGCGGGAAGTCGCCGTAGTATGCGAAGCAGGCCCTGAATTATGCGGTGCTGCGACTGCCAACATCAAACTCAAAGGTGCCATGTACACCAACCGGTGGATTCGTGCGGTAGCTGGGTTAAAAAGACGAAGCACAGTTCAACCGACCCAAGGGCACCGAAGCTGGAACCAGCCGTGGGGGCAGCAGAAGAAACAACAGCATAGAAACATCTACCTAGATAACAAAACAACAACTGTCTTCTTCTGCTTCGAACATCCCGAGCAAGGAGTAGACAAGCCTAGGGGTGGACCGGAGAATAGTTTGACTTAAAGATCTGACAACCCCACACCGTAGGTGGGAATAAATATACTCTGAAATATATGTATATATATATATAAGATATATATATATGTATACATGTATTGAAATTTATATTCATACTTGTGTACATTTAGTTTTATACGCGCGGTTAGCTCCCCCCAAACGCGCCCTTAGTCAGTTTATTTAAGTATTTTATGCCACATACCATAATCCGAACTATGCGTGCCGCCGTTTTGGGCAACGCCCGTGTCAGCCCTGTCTGTCTGGGAGCTCCGCGAGCCTGGTCGTTCTCAATCTGCGCGAAGGTTGGAGCATGTGCTCGGGCCTCAGTGAACACATGTATATATTAGTAGAATCTAATATAGAATCTGAAATATACAATATGAGATATAGTAGAATATCATTCTATAAAAAATAGGGAAATAAAAGAAATATATCTGCTTATATATATATATATATATCGCTGACACACGTATGTTCGTGGCTAGCCCCAATGGCCAACACATAGTGATACATATATAAATATATATAGATATGTATCACTGAAACAGAATCCTCGCATTTTCGTCGTAAGCCAAATGAACTCCCCTTAGAACCTTCATAAAAACAATGTGTCTAATATCCTCTTGGGTTTTATATGAACAAAAACTCCTCCGGGCGATATAGTCACACTGTTTTGCACTGGCGGCAGCTGAGCCGGAAGCGTCCCGAAAGTCCAAGGTGGTTTCCTCAGAACTTGGCGTGTGAAGATGCGGAGGCTTCCCAAAAAGAAACCTTTTGGGGGGGGCGGTGCCTATATTCAGGGCTATGCCAGCGTAGACCCCAAACTGTGTAAGACCACAAGGGGACACGAAGAGCTGCATGGGGTCACCAAAGAACGAATTCGATGCCGTCCTCCGAGTACTTCCTTTGTATTACAAAAGCCGCCTTTCGAACCACCTAAGCTCCAGATGTCTTCTAACAACACCAAAAGCGATGACAGTTTCGCATGTGGCGAAGCCCGACGTCCAAAAGCCGCGCTAGTTTTGCGTTTGCAGAAATGCGATGTCCAAAAGCCATGTCAGTTTGGCGTAGTTTACGTGACGTCCAGGTCCAAAAGCGACGACAGCTATGAGGATGGCGATGTCGACGCGCTCGGCGCGTAGGCGGAAGTGCGATTCCAACACCCCCAAATGCAAACAAGCCCAAACACGACGACTGTTTCGCATTTCGTGAAACCAGACGTCAAAAAGCGACGACGAGTATGGCGATGTCGTGCACACGGCGCTTAGGCGGGAGCGCGATTTGCAACATCACGAATTATGCAAATCCCCTATTAGTCTGGCTGCACTACGCGAACCCATCAACAGCCAAAAATGCAGGCCCAGCGATGCAAGCCTTGAAAAACGAACGGCGGAGAGCACGATTTCCAGGATTCCACCCGTGAAGACCACAATCATGCACACAGTGCCTAGCGATTCGACACCATGCACGATGTAATTTGCGATGTGTCAAGGGCACGACACATCCGCGCTCAAGCCCGCATTCCGAAAAAAGTGCGTGCGACTTTCGTCCAGAATATGCGATCACCGCTCGAGGAATAGCGTCCGCGTGTCGCGGGCGATTCGCGGGCGCTCCACGGGCAACTCAATCTAAACACCCTTTTACCCCTAGTGTTGGCACACTGCTTGGGAAATTGTATGACATTTTTATATATTTTGGGTGCCATATCAATTATTAAGGGGGCACCCCTATGCTGGGAAATGCCCATGGCAGCTTGCATCCGGCTTAGGCCGTCACGCAAATGTCGTGGTGCACAGCACCTTCCTCTTCCGAGTACGATTGGCTATCCCACATTTGGCCACGCCTTAGGGCCAAGTGAAGCAAGGGCTTACAATCTAATTCCTTGCCTAAAACCTAAACCCTAAACGTAAACCCCAGGGTACTCATCAGCAGAAGCTTGCCGGTCAGCTTACCCTGAAACCTTGCTTAGGCCGTGGACTCTAAGAGGGTGTCCAGCTCCCCACGCAAGGTCGCCTCGGGCCGCCCATCTACCAGGATGGGCTATTAGGCTTTAAGAACCTCATAATGAACCCTATAAAGGGCCTTTTCAGGGATTATAGGGTATAATAGCCCATCCTAGTAGGGTTAAGTGTTATAGTCATCCTTGAATAGAGAGAATTTGGGTTTCGGCTTTTTCTTTTCATTAGTTTTCCGCGGTTTGGCCTTTTTCCCCGTTTTTCAAGGAACCCATACATAGAACCTTTGAACCCGTACATGGAATATTTGAGGAACCCATACACAATCTTTGAACCCATACATAGAATATTTTCGGGATCATGTTTAAGACAGCTTTTGGGCGCCTGCTTGGGGGCCTCCTGCAGGCCTCTTGGCGTCTTGGTTTCTCGTCCCTCGCGTCTTCTTAAGCTTGGGGTGGCTTCTGGGGGCCTCTCGTCTCTTGGCGTGCCTTCCTGCCAACCCACTTCTCTCAGCAGCCACTCTGGGTGCTTATCTTGGCCCCGGAAAAACTATTCTATCTATCGTTTTGGAAACTGGAAATATTCTATCTATCGTTTTGGAAACTGTGTTTTTTGTAGGGATTTCAAATCTTCTATCTACTTAAGGATGCCTAGCAGGCGTAGGGATTTAGAGTGCCTTGGGGTTTGCTGTAACCCATCTAAGTTGTGGGCCTTTCGAGGCTATGTTATTGGTATCATATTTATGACTGGTACGCCAGGGCCATCATGCAGATCAAGCCCAATATGAGCTTGGACAAACGGACACCATATTACAGTCGCGAGCCCCTCAGCAACTTATCTCCTTGCCCAACGACCGGAATTAAGTAACCCAGGGGTCGATCCAAGAAGATGTCAGGCGGTCGCACGCATGGTGGGGTACATTTCTTGCCTGAGACGTCTGCACACAGCTCACCTGGAAGGGCGTTGTCCTGCGCAAGCACGTTAGATTCGGCTGCTCAAACAGGCCAGCACTACTGCCCGGATTGCGATATGTTTCGGAATGAATCTGATGATTATTATCAACGAACTGACTGTTTAGTTCGTGCTGCTTTTGATCGTGTTGTGATTCAGACTACAATGAATCATTTCGGCGCCCCAGTCCACGATTGCATAGCCATGCCGGAGCAGGTGCATCAGTGCCTGGCGAGATTTATGCAGGCGAGCCTCTGCAACGAAACTTTGCTGCGGGAGCTGGCTACTGCCCATGATCGGGTTTAGGGTTTAGGGTTTAGGGTTTAGGGTTTAGGGGTTCAAGTGTGCTTTGCAAGCCGCCTCATCCGAAACTGTGGCATCGAGGGACTTGAGTTGCTCCTTCCATGCTCAGAACAATTAAACCCTAAACCCTAAACCCTAAACCCTAGACCCTAGACCCTAGACCCTAAACCCTAAACCCTAAACCCTAAACCCTAAACCCTAAACCCTAAACCCTAAACCCTAAACCCTAAACCCTAAACTAAACCCTAACGATGTTGTGAGGTTTGTAAAGGACGCAAGAGACACAAAAATGGGTGATTCCACCCGGGAAAGCCTCTGCTGGCTCACCCTCCTCCGATGGCAGCAGCTGGCAGTTCGCCTTGCTCCCCGACTTCGACGACTCGGAGGTTCATGGTACCTATTCACCAAAGTATAACTGTACTTATCACCCACTTCTTATCAGCCCCTAATATGGTTGTAATTGGGTTCTGAGTACAGTGATTTTTGGGGTTAGTTAAGTACCATGAACCTCCAAGCATCAGCCTTTTTGCAAACGAGCTTTTGCAACGCTCTTGCCGGTGCCTCTGCCTCTGCCCAGGAAGGCAAGATGCTGGAGTCTAGCTCTACCTGAGGCAGCCTAGAAAACTCTGCTTGCGAATGCCTGACAGCACAGAAGAATGCTTCGAATTAGGGCCTCCGGATCATCTTCATCTCCACTCGGGTCCTAATACAAAGCGTGACACATCTGTGAGCCTCCGGGAAAAGGCAGCACTGTCAAAAAACAACGTCCTTCAATGAAAGGCTGCCAACTCTTCGGACCATCTTGCCGTCCACCAGGACCCAGGCTTCCTCCCCCAACGGCCGTGTTTAGGGGGTTTAGGGTTCAGGGTTCAGGGTTTAGGGTTCAGGGGCGTGTTCCAAAATAAAGAGACCCTTCGATGTCGAATCCGACTGAAGAAGCAAATCTGCATGCTGCGCTGCTAAAATCACCTCCACAGAGGCAATCGTCCACGGCCCCGCAGGCCTTCCCGGCGCCAATCTCGCGAAGCCGCTGCAGCTCCTCAGGCAAAATACCTCCACGTCTCGGGGAAGCTTCTAATCGTAAAACCTTATGCCCTAAACCCGAAGTTCCCTCTCTCTCTTCTGCTGCTTCTGCTTCTTTCTTGCCTCTTTCTCTCTGTGTGCCGGTCTCTTGCGCACGGCACCAGCTCCCAGTGGCAGGATCAGGGACCTCAGGATCACAATTCAGGTGGAGCCCAGGGCCAGCGTGCTTTCCAGCGCTTTAAAACTTGCAAGGCATGAAGCCAAATCCTAAACCCTAAACCCTAAACCCGAAAACCTAAACCCAGATCACCATGGCGGCTCTTTCAGCCAGCTCAACGCTTTGTAGGCCTCCAACCTCGACCCTCAGCAAGCCGTCGGGCAATTCGCCAACCTTTGCGTGAAGCCGTGAACTCCAAAGTTGGATCCTATAGTAAGTACATACATATACATACACATATCGACATATTTACATGATAAACATACATATATATACATATGTCTTATGCAGTATGACATATACGTCCATGGGATGTAATTGTTACGTAAAATATGATATACTCGCTTTACATTGCAGTGGATTCTCTGCTGTATATTCTGACATTCTTGAGCCTGGCGGCTAAAAACCCGACAGCCTTCAACACTACAAGGTTTTGGGATTTAGGGTTTAGGATACCTTTTTCAAACAATTGGGTGCTGCTTCTCACAGTGCTGGCGCATCGACGTCGCCTCTTGCCGCTGATGTCTGCGCATGTCCCAGATGCCTCTTGACTGCTAGGAGATGGGATGTTCCCCCTTGTACTTACCTTAACAGGGATTCTAGTGTACTAACCTTAATAGTAGGGATTCTAATTGGGCGGTACTAACCTTATACGAACAGTCCTTACAAGGGATTCTAATAGGGGGGGGGGGGTACTATAATCACCATTAAGGATTGTTAGCATAGGGGGGGAACATCCCCCAAGCTAGGAGCATCCTGTCCCTACAATCGAGGATGGCTTAGGCGTAACGGCTTCATTGAGGCACACGTACAGATAGACAGACAGAAAACAGACAGACTGACGTGCACACACACACACACACACATATTGACATCCCTGATACATAAGGGTGGAAATCTAGAGAGGGCCCGCCCCCACCCCCCAAAGCCGCTCCGCCCCCCCCCCCCCCCCCCAAAAAAAAAAAAAAGGAAAAAAAACATTAAAAAAAAAAAAACCTGTCTCTCAGCTTTTGGCAACTGGGGCATCCTCTTGTGGCGCGCTTCGGACTTCGATCTTGCCACTGCCGCCTCCTTGAGCAATAGTAGTTAAGGGGTTTAGGGTTTAGGTTTGGAATGAGCCAACATGCGAATCCACTAGAGGGCGCCAACGAGCCCTGAATCCTGGAACGGAAGCTCTAAACGATAAGGGGATTGGGGCCTGAGGTTTCGGTTTAGCGTTTGGGGGTTTAGGCGTTTGGGCCTTAGGGTTTACAATCCCCCGAAGCCCTCTGATCACAGCACACTCCCGCGCACTGAAGCCAAGGATATGCACCATTCTCCAACACAAAAGAGCCAGCGGTTGACCAGGAAGGCTACCCTGGAAGATCTGTTCAGGTATAGGGTTGGGAGTTTAGGGTCAAACCGTGAAACCGTCCCAAACTTCGCCTGAACCACCTAGGAGAAGCTGCAAAATACTCACCGTGAAAAGGTCGGTGTAGCTGGCCTGAGCCAGAAAGAATGAGCCAATGCGTCGCACTCTGGCACATGCCTGCGCAAGGTGCTGAAAAAAGTTTTGTGTCTGCATCGTAAATAGGGGTGCTGTTTTTGTCCAGGTCCCATTGCATTAACCCAATAAAAACTGTACTTATAGCCCAATGATAACCATATGAGGGCACTCAAGGGGCTTGCAAGTGGGCTAGAGATACAGTGATAATTGGTTCTTCAGTACCATGAACCTCCTTGTTGCCCCCGTAACGCACAAGTGCCTGGTCCAGTGTGCGGAGATGCCGGCAGCGAGGGGGGGGGGGGGGGGGGGGCGAAGCTTCAGTCAAAAATGCGTTGACGTTTGGGGTTGGGGTTATGTTTTTCGGGAAGCTTCGGGCTTCAGATGGGCCGATCATGGTTGAGTTCCCACTTCAAGTCCTACGCCGTCCTACACAGCATGCTAGACCCACAGCATCTCAAGGGTTGTCCTGATCTAGCTTGCTTGAACCAGGCACAGCTGGCATACCGCTTCTTGAAAGGCCGAAAGGAAGAAGACTGAGGATTGGCGGATGCCTGCGACAGCCTTTACAGCCTCGCGGAGCGACTTAGGCTTACCGTCAGTGAAGGTGTCCTGCTATACACAGGCATTAAATACCAAAAAAACGTTCCAGACTGTGAACTCAGTCTGAGAACTCAATGATCGGCAGGGATCAGCCCCCTGAATTTGAAGGGGCGCATCTACGCATCTTTTTAACCGGGACCCCAAGAAGGGAACATGGCCCGGAATGGCACTGAACTGTGGACCCCTCATCATTCCGGTCCTGACTGCTTGGCAGCCGCTGGCTGATGGCCCAACTATATCCCCTGGGAAATATTCTTTCTTTTTGTCCAAAAGGATATTGAATATATTAATGTTATTCTGGTTCGAAGGGGAGTATAGCCAACCCGTGTCTCAGCTCCGCTACTTGGACTGCATGCGCTTGGACTGTGTGTCCTTGTCCTTGTCGCTACGCGGATATGTCTCACTCTGGCGGAAGGTGTACCTGGAAACTCAATTGTCAATCTTCGAGACTAAACCCTAAACCCTAAACCCTAAACCCTAAACCCTAAACCCTAAACCCTAAACCCTAAACCCTAAACCCTAAACCAGGAGGCCTTGGGGCCTCTGCAGCTTTGTGGGCCTGGGCCTTTTGACACTCCCAACCTTCCCTGCACACCAAGCTGCAACAAGGCTTAAGGACAGTGCAGTGAATGCATTGGCGGCTTGGATTTTGTGCTTTTGCCTGTTTAGAGTTTAGAGCCAGAGCCTTGCTAGGACCCTGTTGTTGTTTCTGCAGGGCTCAGGATTTGGACTTACGGTTTCAGGGCAACCGAGCATCTGCCGCGCACCCAAATGTTCTCGTGCAACCCGCGGGCACGCTTCAGACAAGGCGACGTCTTGCGAATCAACGCCACCTGCATGGAAGAGTCTTGCCAATCTTCCACAGACTGCGCTTCGAGCGTGGGCTTGAGCCTAAGTCGCTGTAAAGGTCGGAGAGCTGATTCACAAGCTCATCGAAGGTGGGTCTGTCCTCAGGCAAGGACAGCCGCGTGTAACTAAGTCCAACCCAGACTCACGAAGAACCACGTGGATCAAACTTCTGCCAACCACTCCGTGCTGATGCATGTTCGCTCTGTGGACCGCGCGTCGGGGTTTGCGCCCAATGTTCTCTCAATGATCTGGACAAGCCTCCTGGGAGCCTCATGTGACACCGTCGAAACGTGGCTGCTGAAAAAGCAGCAACGAGGCCGCTCTATATTTGTGGAAGGTGTGGACGGTCATGGACTGGCATGCGAAGGCACAAGCCAGACACGGGCTGCAAACGCAAACGAACAAAAGGTTTATGGTGATCCCCCCCCCCCCCGAAAATCCTCCCAAGCAGGGGTTGCAGACGGTTCCTACTGTTACTACTGTTACTACTGTTACTACTAGTAGTACTAGTAGTACTAGCTAGTACTACGGGGCTACTGGACTACTACGCCTATACTCTACGACTACGACGACTACGACGACTACGACGACTACGACTACGACTGCTACTGCTACTACGAGTACAACCACGACTACGACTACGACTGCTACTGCTACTGCTACTACTACTACTACTACTACTACTACTACTACTACTACTACTACTACTACTACTACTACTACTACTACTACTACTACTACTACTAATAATAACTACGACGACGACGACGAATAATACTACTACGATCATGATGATTTGCAGTTACATCATCTACTACTTATTTTGCATCATTCCATGTATTGCTCTACTTGCTGCTTGTATGCTTTGTTGCTAGTGGGTGGACTTGCGGCGCAAGCTCCATGCTCGGGCCAAGGACTTCATTGGGCAGCGTAGGCCGCTTCCCTCGCGCGACCTGGATGACCTTGGGGCTGATTCCATGGGGCGGGGGGGGTTGGATTCGGAAAGGGGGGGGGGGGACTAGGGGGGGATTAGGGTTTTAGAATTTCTTGGAGTGGGCATGGATGGGATGAAGTGTGTCTGTAGGGGAGTTGATGAGGCTAGGAGGGCATGGAAACATTGCTCAAACCTTCCCCCCACCCCCAAACACACCCAAAGCCTGAATCTGCCCCGGTCAGAAACGGTGACTGATGACATCTGTTGCCTTCCCAGGGCCCGGCGAATTTTTTGACGCCAGGTCTACAGCTGCCAAGCGTCCCACACATGATCGCCAGAAGACACGACAAGAGCTTCTCGAGACTCTATAGAACCTGGTACAACACAAAATCCCAGACCCAAATTACGCTCACCTTCAAAACCGCTAAAAGCCTAAACTACTTGCAACAAGGATTGGAGACATCCTCTCGTCGCCTCTCTGCTCGTGAAGCAACCCAAGCCAAGCCCAGCACAACCACAAACCTAACTCCCCTAAACTACACCCTGGACCTGGATCATTGAGACTGAAACCCAAAACCCTCAACATCTCAGTCATTGGGCCTGAATGATTCGAAATCGCGAACCCGGGGCCTAAGACTCGAGTGAACCCGAGACTTCGACCACCTGCGGGGCAGAAAGGCCTGCAAAGGGCTCCTGGGGTGTATGAGAAAAGAAGTGGTGGGAAGCTATCAGGCTACAGGGAGCTCGGGGGAGTTCAAACAAGTAACACTATTCTGTATAAACAATAAGAACGCCTATGCTCAGCATTCCTCACTATATAGATAGATATTATATATATATATATATATGGCTGTGTGCCTAAACCCCCGGTTGTCGCGGCCCGCGCCCGCGCCCACCTGTTACAGACCTCTGTAACGCCCGGCTCGTTACAGACCTCTGTCGCGCGCGCGTTCGTATCATGCTATATTATAATATATATTATACTATATTCTATTATATTATATGATATTATATTCTATTATCTTATATTCATGCACTAAAAAAGGGTCTCAGGGCGCATTGGGGTAGGACGATAATGCGTCTATTTGGGGCGCACGTTGCTTCCGCAGATGTCGCAGTGGACTGTGTTTGGTCTGTCGCGGGTATGTAACGCACTTGTAACGGGGTATGTCGCGCGCCGGGAGGCATGAGCACAGATTTTTGGGAATTTCGGGGTTTCAGGCTTCGGGGGTGTCTTGCCGAAAGCCTGGAGCGTCCCCCTGTTGAGGACCGAGTGGGGTTGGCCGCGACAAGCAAGACCTGGAACCCTCACAGCTTCTTGAAATTTACGAACACTTACCCCCCGATAAGCAAGACTTAGAACCACCCCACATACGCAGCCTTTAAGGGTTTAAGGGGGTTTAAAATTCAGGGTTACATATATATTTGCTTCTTGAATTTACGCACTTACCCCCCGATAAGCAAGACTTAGAACCACCCCACATACGCAGCCTTTAAGGGTTTAAGGGGGTTGAAAATTCAGTGTTACATATATTTGCTTCTTGAAACTTACGAACACTTACCCCCCGATAAGCAAGACTTAGAACCACCCCACATACGCAGCCTTTAAGGGTTTAAGGGGGTTAAAAATTCAGTGTTGCATATATATTTGCTTCTTGAAACTTACGAACACTTACCCCCCGATAAGCAAGACTTAGAACCACCCATTCAGGGTTACATATATATTTGCTTCTTGAAACTTACGAACACTTACCCCCCGATAAGCAAGACTTAGAACCACCCCACATACGCAGCCTTTAAGGGTTTAAGGGGGTTTGAAATTCAGTGTTACATATATATATTTGCTTCTTGAAACTTACGAACACTTACCCCCCGATAAGCAAGACTTAGAACCACCCCACATACGCAGCCTTTAAGGGTTCAAGGGGGTTTAAAATTCAGTGTTACATATATATTTGCTTCTTGAAACTTATGAACACTTACCCCCCGATAAGCAAGACTTGGAACCTGCAGACAACAACAAACAGGTCTGTCGCAAAACCCCGGCCGTTGATACATACCCTCTGTAACGGGGTATGTCGCGTGTGCGGGCCGCGGCCCTGTTACAAGCAATTAATATTGGCATGCGGCCATATCTATCTATCTATCTATCTATGTGTGACAGTGTGTGTGTGTGTGTATTTTGATATATCTGCAAATAGTGTAAGAACAAAAACAGTGTACTGCATTGCAAGATAT